>JAIPMN010007850.1:0-18139 GCA_020650975.1 Apostichopus californicus
ATATAAACACAATTACCATCTATGTTTCTAAAACTATTATGCCGCCGAACTTCGCCAGAACCTTTTTTTGGCAAACAAAAAATAAAGCATACGGGAGGGGGGGGGGTGGGGGTTGAGCGATCACCGACATCTCACATAAAGGTCGTCATCAATTTTTTTTTTTTTTTGCTAAAATGTTTTTTTTGGTGACGGCCAATAGGGGGGGCGCGCGCCTGTTGCGCCCCCCCTGGATACGCCCCTGTCCATGGTTTGACCTTCCCCCAGCTTATACAACACTAAAAATAAACTATTAGTTGTTTACAATATAGAAACCGGTGTCATGATCTCTATTGTTCTTAACAGCTTAAATGATCTTTAGTTACTAATTTAGTATCAGTCTAAATTTTATCGGTGTAAAACTATCATCGACTTTATACTCTTCACATCTCGATCTATGATTTTGTATTTATTCCCCCTTAAGCTCCGTTGAAAGCAGTATTGATTTATATCTCCTCCTGCTAGGCCATCGTATCATTTTATGTTTCCTCGATATTGCTGGTAAAAACACCTGACGAATACTGTCATTATTGGCAATCATAAAATCTATAAATTATTTCATTCGGTCACAGTTTCTTCATCCTTGTTTCTCAACGAAGAAGATTTTATACACCAAACAGGGACAATGTAAGTTGTATGACTTCTGTCTTGCCGAGGATGCACCGACGATTTGCGCCATCAAGAAATCAGAGGTAAACCTGCTGTTTCCCTTTATTGTTCTGCTGGTCTCAAGTGCGTAAGTGCGTAATGCATAATGCAGACGAAATGAGTCGAGTGTTTATAACATCTCCTAACATAATGTTTGGCTAAGGAAATATGTTTCAAGTAAAGGAAGTAGCCTGAAAAGAAATATGAAATTATTCATCCATATAATGAAGGACGACGGGCCAGGCGGGTACATGGGGCACATGCCCTTATTGTTTTGGGGATAAACTCAAAAATACTCGTTTTCATAAATTACAATGGCTTCTCGTTTGTATAATCAAAGTACTACTTTTAATAATTGTATGCGTTCTTTATATTACTTAAACTGCTCTTTTGCTGAAAATTAAACAAAAAGAAGGAATTAAAATATACCCGTTTGTTGACAAACATACAAATAATGTATACCGGTATTATTGCTACGAACGCACTGAGAATTCATTTTTTATTGGAAAATCTTTCATTCTTCATTGATTTATAATTGTTTATGTTTATTATTCCGGTGTAATGCAAGTTGAAAGAACAGCTGTTATCATCTCATTGTTTCTTCCATTAACATTCTTTTCTTTCTTCCTCTTTTTTGCACCTGTTCTTGCTTCTTGTTTTGTCTGTAGATGAAATCAGTGACGTTAAACCAATTCGCTCCAGAATCTTTCTACCACAATGAATATTCAGCACAGAGTGATGTCTGGTCAACAGCTGTTGTTATATGGGAAATTATTTCAGCTGGTGAAAAAAAAATCAAATAAAACTATCATGAAAATAAAATACCAACGCTTTGTAAATATTATTCGATCAAAAAGTATGCGAACATAAAGAAGTAAAATCAGCTTCTTCGCGTATACCTTACTTTGCCGTAACACCAAATGCTATAATGTGGAAGTATATCGATGCTATAAAATATAGCGATGTTGTCCAATAACATATATGCGTTGCAAATTTATACTGCCAGACTATATAGGAGTCGTAATCGAAATAATCATTGAGCTAATCACGACTGAAAATTTAAGATCCAGGCATTCCCAGTTCGACTTCAGTTTGTCAGTCATTTGGCTTTTGATCCGGCGATGGAAACCTTTCCAAACCACAAGTTAATTTAGAGGTTTAGAATAGTAAATATACTAAAGAGAGCTCGCTGTGTTTGGCACGACTCAATTGACTGTCTTGATACCAGAGAGTATGTTGTACTAGGATAGTTAGGACCAATGCTATCCTCACAAATAAACGTTATAATGTTATAAAGTTTAAGTAATTAAGAAACCCGAAGTAAGTGAATGCTTTCGTTGTTGTCGTTAGCGACCATGTTGAGCAAATAGAACACTCAGTGATGGATACGCTAATCCCTAGCCTACATAATTTTGTTTACAGATTCAGTGTAATGTAACTATACATTACTACTAAAGTGTATCTTTGATTGGCTATAGGCTTCTCAATTCTGTGTAATATATTTGATAGTCTGCATTCGTAGAAGTGTGTTAAGTTTACACCCGGGGAACAATTTCTTTAAAGCCAACACATTTGACAAAGGTAAGATGGGAGTAATTATTTATATTAAAGGTCCAACTACTGAAACGTTAGGATATCAGTATCTGTTCGCTTTTTCAGGTAATAAACCTTTCCCAATTAATGAAGAATACAAGCCAGGGGATGTCATTCCCATGCCAAAGACGCCATGGCCGGAGAGATATCTGCAGTTAAGGTAGCTTTATAGGGATTATTAGTTACAAATGTCGATTCTATACTGGCATTTCCAGGAACTCAACCATTACTTCATCTGCCTGGTTTTACACTTTTTGGTATCATTTCTAAAACTTCTGTTATCACTTACTGGCTGCTACAATTTTAGTCGACGAAATACACGAACATTAATCAATCAAAGAATTTAGGAAGTGAACCCACAGGGATAGAATATCATTTCTCTCCGCAGTGGATTAGTTGATGGTGAGGAGATAGTGATCAGCATCATTCAAATTGGACACGATTTATCGAAATCTGGTGTCCTTCCCCGATCACTACCTCTTACATCATGGTCCCGGTATACTCTATACTTTTGTCTCCGTATTTGGAGATGACGTTAGACATTTGCTGAAGAATGTAGAATGACTTTTTCGACTTTCGAATGACTTTATTATTATTCCACAGAAACACACTTTTATTTGAATGCTGGAGTGAAAACATGTCCCTTCGACCATCTATACACCATCTGAGGGATTCTTTTAAAACGGTAATTATTTCAGATTAAAACAGTAAACAATATTTAAGGAAACTAATTTACACCCTTGCTCGTTTAGTCCTGTCTGCATGGCAGAAACGTTCGTACTTATAATATCACGGTGATATATCAATGTGACGTTATTAAACCCAGAAAATATAAAGAAGACAATGTCTGCTACAAAGTACATATAACAGTTTTTCCGTCTGTTTTTTTTTTCTCGACAGATTTTTGAAAAGTTAATAGACAACAGCTTCTATGAGATACCAGTATCATCTTTGTATACACGGATGGTTTCTCCAACTGACGACTACGTGGAAGGGAAAGAATGATAGATGAATTACGCCTCAAGTTAGCAATTGATATATTATAAAAGCATTGCCTTTCGTTAAGCATTCCGGCACGTCTTGTATGCGAAGAATTCAATGGACACATTTCGTAATTATGTAACACAGTATGTTTTACTATTACTTCCATATGTATACGAACAATACGAACAGGCAAACAGCTCAACAAAGGTGACTTATTAACGTAATTCAAGATTCATCAATCATACTTATTATTTATAATATATAGGCATCCTTTGTTGACGATAGGACTTAATTTCTAATTTGGAGGGGAAAAGTTTACTGAACAATATTTAAGCCATAAATGCATAAATAAATAAAATCTTCTGATATTTAAAGCTTTGTATTAACTAGCTCATTGAAAGTTTGCTTATTATACCATTGTGTGGGAGCTATACATCCTTTATATCGGGATATATTTAATACCGCAAACAACTTTCGAACTACAAATGTGGGAAGGGGGACATGCCTCCCTCTCGAATTGACGCAAAAGTGAAAAGTTAAGGAAACCGTTATATCTATAAATAGCGATTATGACAAATGAAAGTGAAGATTTTTTTAAATTTTTCATGATAAATGTCTTTTCATAGTGCATGAAATCGACAAATTTATATAAAATAGCTTTGTAGATACTAAGAGCGCCCATGAGATGAGATACTGTTGATATTTTATGTGAAAATGTCTACTTTTTGTAAATTTTTTGTCAAAATTCGAAATCGAAAAATGCGATGATCATGTCATATTTTGCAAACGAACAATTTTGGTTGTATTGTCCACGACAAAACTGAAACTATTGTCAACTCTCTTACTAATGGGAAAATACTTTAAACTCTTTGTTTTTAAATTACAAAGCAGGTGTCTCAGGTGATGAGCGACTATGCGCTTCGGAAACGCCTGAATATACAATGATAAACTATGATGCTGCTAGTACACCTGACTGTAGGTCTCCAGACAGCATCTCCTGCATCCAAATTGGATTTGGATGGGTTGGTTTAAAATCGGCACTGTTAAGATTTAAATAAATAGATAAAGGTCACAGAATGTATTCTGAGACTTATTAAGCAAATACAATTTCGCTGGCACCAAAAACTTGTGTAAAACATGAGGAACAGTTAAAAAGGGCGGGGCTGTTTCTGTGGGGTAGGGGTGTTTAACTTTAGTGAAATGGGGTAAGTAATACAATATGGATGAACTTCACAGTTTTATACAGTGAAGAAAGTATATATCAGTAACAATATTATTAAAATGAAGTATTTTGGTCTGAAAAGTTCCCAAGATTTGAATACATATACTGTTTCGATGAGAATTGTTTCCTCATTCAATGTCTTGATATCTATAACCTAAGCATTTCATTGGTATTGTTATCTTTTTTAAATGTTAAGTTATAGTAACAAATGGTATTCGTCATAAGTGGGGAAAGATAATATAAAGCTACTCTTATTCATTTGAATGAGAAGAAACCTTCATAGAAAGATTCCAGAAGCGATCTTCCAACTTATTGGTTTTTATTGAAGAACACATTCCCTGCTAAGGATGTAGTACAGTTTGTAGGCTCTCCTGCAATTAATACGGAGACTGGTTTGATATGGGAGAAATATTAAATATGTTTGAGGAATGTTTCTATTTAGTGAATTGCGTTCGGTATTATAAGAATCGCCCAGGTCAAATCTAAGCCTTCTGGTGAAATTTGCATTCATTCCTTTGTACAGTGTTTGAGATATTGACAGTTGAAGTTGCCACCTTTCGTACCGAAGGTGAACTTATAGCAAACAGGTGTGACGTCATTGTTTCACACTGATCAATAATGTTTTGTTTTTCTTTAAAATTTACGTCTTATTTTATACTCCACAATTGGAAGCATCCATAATGTGAATGTACCTGCATAGGTATTGGTATTTTATAAACTTCTGATGTATCATTCTATTCTAATTAATAAGTTGATTGAATAATTGTAACGGCCAACCTTAATAATCACGTAGCCTACTTACAACACACTCAAACTCACCTCTCGAAAGTCACTTTCCTCTCACAGCTCATACTCATGAAGAACAAATGTTTGTGAAGCACTTGTGCTTGGTGTGAGATTATTTCTTTGTGTTAGTGTACTTTCTGTAAGTGGGTTATAAAGTTATGAGTTATAGTGAGGAAATACTCTCAAACATAGTTTCCTTTGAGAATGAGGCAGTTAATGTTTACTGCTTCTTCAATGATATCACATGATGTTATAATGATATTTACTCTCCGTATTTGTGTAATCTAGGCTTAACTTGTCACAACGGCATGAAGGAGCCCTTTTGGAAAATCTATACGAAATGGTTCGCTGTTTCGTATTATACCATAATTTGAAACGGGATTAATATATGATATATAAATATTTGCTCAAACACGTTAAAATTTGTTAAGTGTTATTCTATACAATGATTGCAGATATGAACGAAAGAAGCTGATTATATTTCGAAGTAACTGGACACTAATTACGGACGTTCCTAATTGTTTCAAACATACTATAACAGCAAGCTCAAATGGTTTCAATTACCATTGAAAGTAATACACGGAAGTACATGGGTCATATTGCAGTGTACGTTAACGTACTTTACTTGGTAAACTGACACGATGTTTGTTTCTTTGTTTTCTTTCTGAACGGTGTTATAAAATGTTAATGAGAATCAAACGAAACTGAAAGATTTTCGACATTCATGTAGCGATTTGGGTGATCATTCTGATACAGCCACAGTAACATCAGGTGCGTTTGTGTACGTGATACTTCCTGTATATGCGTTGTAATCCAAGAAATGTAAACTATAATCAAAACTATATTAAATTCACATATTATTGATTTTAAATTGCACATGTGATATTGTCCAACACGTCGACATGTAACCGAGCATATCCTACCGTGTATACTTTACTATACAGATCTTTACCAATAGAGCTGCAGTCAAGTCCATAAGATCCGAATCTATAGCCAGTCTGCGTCCAATTAAACATGGCCGAAACCGAGACTATACACCGAGTCCAAGTACACATGACACTAAGAACTATATTCATTTGATCTTTTCCTCACCTTCCCCCACTCACCCTTCCTTCCCACACCGTAACCATAAATATGGTCCTATAACGTGCTCGGTAAGATTATATAGGTATTAGAGCCAGGGTCAGGCATTCATCTCTTCCAGCTGTGCTAACCATAGGTATTGCGGTATATAGACGGACAACGCATAAACAGATAAAGATGTTACAAAAGTAGGCGCAGCCAGATTAATATTTATTAGTTGTTACTAATGCATTCTCCAGGATCCTCCTATGAGTGGCTTCTCCGTTGCAGTCATCGTGTAACCATCCAATCATTAACCAGTTTTCCTACAAACAGTTGAGATAAAAACGGAATTCTTAGAAAAAGCGTTGAAGTTTTGAGATAAAACGTCAAAACTTCCTCAACAACGTCTTAGGTTCCTGAAAACCGCAATTTTCTTCTCACACCCGTCGCTTAAGCCTCGAGGTGGAGTTGCTTCTTCCCCGCATTGTGAACCCTCACCCCCCCCCCTCATGCACCTTGTGGGTGAATGGGATATCCAATTCATGCAGCGGCGCCTTCAATGACACGGGAGGGATAATTCGGCTTAATTTGTCATTCTGCAGCCTGGCACGCACGTATGGAACGCCGTTTTAAAATTTAATCAGATTACAGATATCTCTAATTCATTTTCGGATATCTCTAATTCATTTTCAGATACCTCGAATTCATAGCCAGATATCTCGAATTCATATCCAGATATCAATAATTTAAAACATCTTGGAGATATCAGAAATTGAATTCGAGATATCAAGAATTCGATTATTGAGATATTTAAATTGAATAAGAGGTATCGGTAATACAATTAGAGATATCTGATATTGAATTAGAGATATCAAGAGTTCGAATTAGACATATCCAAAATTAAATTAGAGAAATCAAGAATTCGATTTCGAGATATCCAGAATTTGAATTCGTCAAGTCAATTTTGGATAACTCGAATGCAATTCGTGATATCTTAAACAATTTTTCCCAATCTAGATATTTTAATTTATTTCTTGATATCTTAAAATCAATTTGAAATATCTTAAACAAAATTAAAGATATCGAAAATGCAATTTCTGAGATCTCAAATTTAATTAAAGATATCTGAAATATTTAAAGATTTCTTCAATTCAATTCCAGATATCTGGAATTAATTCCAGATATCCCGAATTAAATTGAAGATATCTGTAATCATTGAATAAATGTTGCATGGCGTTCCACACTCACGGCATTGCTGAAACATGTTTCCATTTAATGACCTTTCACCTTCAAAACTATGACGTCATAATTCAAGGCACAATAAATCCGTCACCGTGTGTTCAGAGGCTCGAAGAAATCATCAGTCAATATCTGGCACTTGCGGTATCTGTATTTTATTTTTCAATAAAGAGATTATTCGTTTTGTTGTAGAAATCAACTATATGAGTCACTATCTGACATGGTTAGAATCATTTTGATCCAGGAATCATCTGCTGACATTAAACGAGCTGCTTAGTTATGGAGAGGAGAGGAAAAATCTGTTTCGTTGGAACCATTGCTGCCAGTCCAATTCAAATACTGTGTTTCCTTATCAATTTAGCTAACTTAGTTATGCTTTGCTTCGGAGAGGAAACTATTGAGTTTGGTCCAGTATGGAAGGAACATATAATTCGATCAGAGGGACAAACGGTGACCTTACGCTGTATAAGTAATGGTAATGTCACAATGTTCCGAACAGAGACCCTAAAGAACAACAGTAGGGCAAAGATTGCGATAAATTCAACGCTGCTTGGGAATTACACTGGAAGTTATATATTCAACTCCACGAAGAATGGATCAGACTTTATTAATGACTTAACTATTAGAGATGTCACCAGGGAATTTAACGGTTCCTTATTTCGATGCGTGGACCAGATTACGTTCGATTCACAGGAGGTTGCATTGATAGTGCTATACAGTCCAAGACGTGAGTATCCAAAGTGTACATCCAGCTCTACTTATCCAATATATTTCACTGATCAAATTGGTGAACCTTTTGATATAACCTGTATCTCAGAAGAAGGAAATCCAAGAATAAATCTCTCCTTACAAAACACGCTGACAATGATAAACAGTTCGTCCGTTACTCTTGGAGAGAATAAAACTCATCGATCTGTTGAATTGAATGCTAAACTCGATAGTAAATGGAACAACAGCATGTTTTATTGTTACGTGGTGCAATATTCTCCAGGAATGGTTAATTACAGTGCTAATTGTTCATTTGGTCCAATACAGTTTGTGAATGAATTAACTATCATTACGAATACATCGAATGTGTCATTTAAAGAAGGAAAGAAGATTATGTTTTCTTGTAAGAGTAATGTTGATGCTGCTTACAAACAATGGAACATAGTAGATATTCCGAAACATGTTTCGTACTCCAGTTCAAATGATTCAGATTTGATATACTTAGAAATAGATGTTAGTAATTTAAAAAAAGATAGCATTATCGAATTAGCCTGCTTTGCATCTTATCGTGGTGGAAACTTGACCACGAATGTAACGGCATGTGTCGAAGCTTCTGGAAGTGAATCAATCTTACCTATTCTCGTCACCTTAGCCGCACTCTTAATGTTGCTCTCAATTTCACTAAGTATCGTCGTCATGAAAATAGTGAACAAAAGTCAGAAACAACAAAATTATAACATAGATATATCAATGGATGGATCCAATGACAGCATAGAAGGACAAGAATACACTGCACCAGAAGAGAGTCAGTTAAATACAGGTTTGCATATGGACAGATTATCTGTAGAGGAAAATCTTGATTACGAAGAAATACCAACAGTAGCCTGTGACATGATAACTAATGTTGTATATGAGCCATGTTCTGTGGATGCATCATCATCATCAGCTATTCTCAATGAGAGGATTCAGGGACCACAGCAAGGTACTCGTCACAATGAGGAGAGAATAATAGAGAACAACAAAGAAACAATGGAAGATGTCAAAGTTAGAGAAAGACATACAAGTAACGGTAAGGAAAGTCACAATAACCTTGATTTAGAGACATATTACACAGACAGCGACGCTGATAATTTGTAAAATGGACTACCATTTTGCTTATGTTCGGTCTATACTAATAATGCAATGTGGGACATTGACGGTATGGTGATGTAGAGAACATAACTATATGATCAAGATCACAAGTTGAAACACAGCGAACGGCAAGAAAGATTAGTAAACAGCAACAAACATTATTTTCGAAGAAAACCCCGCACAGACAGACCTTCAGTGAAATACAACCTTTTACATGGAAAATAATATACCGCACTGAGTAAGTAGGATGAGTATATTTCTGTGAGAACTCATTTTAAGATCGAATTTAGGACATTTCCAAAAATACAACTAGATAATCACGATGCTGTAACAACAGAGAACAGAGAACAGAACAGAAAGATCGGAAAACAGTAAACATGCGAAATGGCAATTGCTAAGGAGAGTTAGGCATAATATTAATAATAATAACATTATTTCGGGAAACACCACACTGAGAGATAACAACGATATACAGTCGTTTACTTGTGATGTCACAATTAATGTTGTACCTGAGTCTTGTCATATTAGTATCATGGTGAGTCTAAGTATTTCTCTAATTTTCTACATCGGCCTGTCTATAGCATTTTTGCAATCTGTTATACCAACATGCAACATCTACATAAACATTTAACGAAGAGCGGAAATGAATACAAAATACAATTAGATGATCTTAAATGACATCAATTACTATATCTTTGTTTCAACGTAAATGTAATAAGTACAATAGGAAAGTTATTGAAACAATAAATGGTGATATTTAGCTCACTCTTTACATTATAGTCACCAAACAAGTAACAGCCTGGCAGATGTAAGTAAACTAACACAAACTAATAGCTTTGCAAATTAACATCATCATTTAGGCTTCATGTCAGTCTGTGCAACCACGTAGTTGCTAGCACACTTTAAACTTGATGTACTTTACATCGCTATTGTAAAATTATGAAGTAGGCCTATCCGACAGTGAGTCCTATAGCAGGTCGAACGTCAAAGTAGGTCATTCTACTTACTACATCGAGCATTGGATATCGGACGATTAAGAGAATTATAGTTAATCATGCCATTTTGTCATTTCAGTAGCGTTTCGTATGTTAGGGATAACATAATCTTTCTTGATTATTAAGCTAAACGGTTTACTAATTAATTACTGCTAACCGCTAATTGAAGATAAACACTTGAAAGACAATGTATAACCCTCTCAATTGTAAGCAGTTATAATAATTGTACTTCAGTGGTCGGTTGGTGAGTTAACAAAACGTATACAAATTTTCACAACTAGATTCCTAGGAGCCATATAAATATCATATTTAATAGTGACTCCGTTAGTTTCATTTCAATTGATAACATACTAAACTGGTCATCATAATAGTCTAAAAAACATCGTTTTTATTGTTAATGCGAGCAGCAATCTATCAGCAATGGCAAGGGCAGGTTAAGAATGATTGTACTTGATAACGAAAGCAAAAGGGGCTAATGATATGTAAAACATAATAACATTTTTCTGGTCAACTTTGACAGACATTGTAGACAATATAAATTGTAACTGTAATCCTTGCAAATGGGGATCTTCAATGTTTCTACCAAGGGCGCTGCCATATCGACCGTAATGCGCGTAATATATACTGTCTAAAGATCGCCAAAGATTGCGTAACGCGCCCTGTACAGTAGTCAACACGGACGGCGGGCAACAATTCGTTGCTATAATGTACTAGTTATGAGTGGTAAATGCCATACGTTAGCTAGACAATGTCACATCATGTTAGTTGGCAATGTACAGGTATACGCCTCCGTCAGAGATAATTCTCAGTGATTTCAGAGACTGCTGCGTATTCAGTTTCGCGGAATTACATAGGATTGATTAATTTTGGGCCTTTCTAAAGATTTCTATTTTGTCTTTTGTCATTATTTATAAAAAAAAAGAAAGAGTTTTTTTGCTTTATACAAGTTAATTTTAGACATGATGGGTATTCTACTAGACGTTACTGATATTTCCGTTGTGCTGGTTGTTATGGTGATTTGGTCTGTCAATTTTGAACTTATCCTTACATTGTTGATTTTTTCTTTTTCAATTGTAATAAAATATTTGGATATCCACCAGTAAATGACAGTATGGATTTACTTTAATGACACATCTACTCCACAAATATATGTTATGGACACTGGCGGATCCAAGGGGGGGGGCCAACGGTGGCCATGCCCCCCCCCCCAAAGGTGAGCCAAAAAGTATTTCCGAACATCCGCTAAATCATATGATTGGAAATTAAAAAAATCGAGAGGAACAGCAGTGGTAGACTAGTCTAAACCTTTTCGTTTTCTGGTTGAACATTAAATGTATGAGCATGAGGATTCACAGTTTATCACCATTTTGCAGTTACAGGCTGGTTGTAAGAAATTTATAACCTATGAAAAATACAATTTCTTGAGAAAGATGATCCCAACTTTGTTTTATAAATATTTTAGAAAATTACACCTGGGAAACATTGTTTTTAGAAGTAAATTAACATCACCATTGTACACTTTTGTCACACCAAATTGCATCTGAGGGCATTCAGCAATAGAAAATTTTCCAAAGGGGAGGGGGCACCCCCTCCCATTAGACCCCTCCCCACATCACTCTAACGCCACTTTGGCCCCTCCCAAACAAAGGCCCTGGATCCGCCAGTGGTTATGGACAGAAATATCTTGGAATGTATCTTAGGAAGGTATTGGCTATACAGTCGTATAATTTATGTTCATATCGTCTATTAGCTTATTTTGGCTTGAATCAACTTTTGAAATGTTCATTAATTCTAACCCATCGATTGATGGTATATAGAATTTCTGATGTTCCTCTCAAAATATCCCAGTCTCTCTCCGAGGTGAATAATGTCCTCATTTTGTTTTACAAACCTTTGGGGCCTAACTTCAGTCATAAAAAGACATAGCTCCTTTTGCTTGAGGTAAACAATTGAGGTAAACAATTGAGGTAAACAATTGAGGTAAAAAAGAGTGACGCTGTAGCAGAGGGCTGCTACAGCGTCACTCTTTTTAACCTCAATTGTTTTAACATTTAATCTAAGTAATAATTTTATAAATATCTGGGGATTTGTCTTTCCCACCATAAAGATGCCTGTTTTTTTCTCGTTTGAATAACCTACCAGGGCTGGAAATAAACGAAGGCCATGGCTGACGTATTTTCCAGGATGGCATTGGTGCCCTACAAAAACACCTATACCATCAAAGGCCACAAAGGCTGTCGTGTCCAAATTCATTGGCCGTAAATTTGGCCGCTGTGTCCTTTTACTTGAATGCAATGCCAAGTAGATTCATAAAACCATACGAGATAAATATCAGATAATATCAAACTATGATTCATGCATGCATGTGTCTTTTCATAGTTAGTGATTTTTACATTATATTACAGGGATGTGCCCACGCTGGGCGGCACTGGGCGGCCCCGCCCAGCACTAAAAATTACCGCCCAGCACTGTCTTAAAAATCATGAATCCTGCCCAGCATTATTTTCATCCAAAATCCCGACATTCCTAACAATATATTCAACATAAATTGGGCCTAGCCTATGTCAAAGTCATACAGACTAATAATGCATCAGTTACGCATGCGAGAAACATTACTTACGGCTCTCAATCGGTCCCTTGTAAAATCTCTTTGAAACAAACTAATAACTTTTACCAGGTACGTAATATATTTCACTAAAAAAAAATTAAAAATGGCACTCAGGAAATCCTGGGCACATCCCTGAAATTAGCAGAGTTAAAAAAGAGGACAAACCAAAAGTATGTGTAATGTGTTCTGCTTCATACTCATAAAATCACATTAAGCTAATACTGATGTTTCTTTTGGTTATTTAGCAACAGAACTTTTTGGCATTGGTGCTCTACTTGATGGCCTTGGTGACCTCCTAAATTCATAAGTCACAGAAGCCAAATGTCCTTGCCCTCACCAAGCCTTATTTCCAGCCCTGACCTACCTATACGCTTTCCTGCATTACAGATCTTATTTAACTGTGGTTTTTGAGAGACCTCCCTCCAATTGGTAAGAACCTTATTACAAAACATTTGCAATTTCCCAACTTGTATATTTATTTACAGTACTCCCCAACCCTCCTGCTCATTTTTTTTTAAATACCGTAATAAGCTCTTTTATAAATTATTTAGAACAATAAAACAGATAAGGTAAAAAGATATGTCTTCTGTAATGCTAACAGTGAGGGAAGTGTAAATATGATTGATCTCCATGTTTTTGCCAACAGGTAAAAGACAAGCTGGGTAAATATGTACATTTGACGAGCATTTTCGACATTGGAAAGTACTTTTTAATTATGCCATACGCAAATATGGCAGTGAATATCTTTGTTTCTTGTAATTTTAACATAAGGTGATATTATCACATCCAATTGCTTTATCCGTTAAGTATGTGATGTTTGGGCTCTTTTGAATTTCTCAGTACCTGAAGCAAATGTTGCTAGCCAGTTTGTATTAAAGAACAATTTCCTTAGAATTGATAGTTGTATTGTTTATTTTGATGTTTTGAAAGAAAATAAGGTGTATTATATTGGTGAATTTTCACCGATGATGGTCACATTTTGTCGTATCAAAATGTCGTTATTAAGCATAATATTCCAAATTTCCCTATCACCTATTACTAGGGCATAATTTCTTAAATATGTTTGAACGCCTACTGTATAAAATACAAACCAGAGTCACACATTTTGTGTACAGATCTATTTTTACGAATAACGCTCCCACCCATGCAGTTTAATTGGAATTCTATTTTGGTTATTCCGTTTATTACAGACATGGAGCTTAACATTCAATATTTCTGTTTCGTTTCCTGCTTATGTTTATAGGCTCAAACCATTATCTATTCCGTATAAAAGTAAATGATTCTGCTCTCTGTTCCTTCTTTTTTGTTGTAGCTCTGAAAGTGAAACTTTAGAACATCTTTTCTATTTTATCCAATATTAACAAAGCAACAAAATGCAACTTACACTAACCGTTTATGAGAGAAAAGTTTTAATATAGATTAATTAATTGTAAACTTCAGAGATGTTGTTGATGATGTTGATAAACAGCCCTATTAACTTCCTTGTTATGCATGCAAAGTGCTTTATTTTTTACATGCAAGAACATGGTTCCAGATGCAATGACTTTCTGTTTAAAAATTAAGGTCATTTTTGTAGTTGAACACTTCATTCTCACCAAGCAAAAGTAATTTGAAAATGATTGAGAAGTACAAGTCTTTCTTCAATTGCTTTTTATTTGCGGTACTGTGTGTTTGTGTCTCATATCCTGTTTTAAAATGTCTTATGTTTCCATATTCTTACAATTGTTTGATAAGTATGTTTAGGTTATCATATTTTAATGTTTGTATCTCATATCCTGTTTTAAAATGTCTATGTTTTCATATTCTTACAATTGTTTGATACTGTACGTTTTAGGTTTTCATATATTAATGTTTGTATCTCATATCCTGTTTTAAAATGTCTATGTTTATATATTCTTACAATTGTTTGATTCTGTACGTTTTAGGTTTTCATATATTAATGTTTGTATCTCATATCCTGTTTAATACGAGCATGCAATTACGCTCGTGGTTTAATAAAGTTCATCTAATCTAATCTAAATAATTCTCTTTGTTTACTTGTTCACTCCTACGGGTTTTTCTTGTCTGTCTACGGAGCTTTTGATCACTATACTAATAAGAGTAAGTTGTAAGAATTATTCTTTGCAAACACCTCAGTGACCTCACCATATATTGTTTTTATATATGAAAAGTTTTGTGAAGAAAGACATGAAATAAAAGAGATGCAAGAATATTTTTTTGAAATGTTATCCATTATTGTATGTATATGCCTTCACGAGTTTTTCTTTGTATGTGTGTTTATTTTATGTATTGACTATCGTTTCATAAAATATCAGGAGAAATAATTAAAAACAAAATAATAGTAAAAAATTCTAAATGATGATTTACCAAAAAACAACTATTTTCGTTTTAAATAATTTCATCAGAAAGGAATACCGGTAGTTTAAATTTAACACAGTGGTATCTTATATGTAGGGCATTAGTTAAGAACAATATTCCAATTTTCAATATTGGAATGATTGGTTTTAGAAGCTATTAAAATAAATGAAAAGTCGTTGGTTGTACAATAATTATAAGAGATCATATTCAGGTTATAATTAAATGATTACATATTGTTATTCAAAGGTATAGATATCATGATTTAAAAGTAAGGCTAAACAGGAAGGGTGGAGATAGTGGGCAGTTTCTTCATGTTTTATAATGAACAAACTGCCCTTTGTTATTAAAAAGTGTCCTTTTTGTTCCAAAATTAATTAAATAATCAAATTAAAAAGTACCCCTAACCTTAGAAAAAGCTATTGAAATTTGTGTCCTCGGAAGGCACAAAGGACCCAATGTTGGAAAGTTTTATGCAGCATTGTGGTTGTCACACATTCCAGTGCCCCATTTCGGCTTCCCCTCCCCCTTCCCCGTCCGTTCAGATTGAAGCCTTTCCGTCCGCGCCTGAAGTTGAATCGACCTTGATGACTGAAGGAGGGTTGAAACCATGATGTAATGGGTGAAATCACATGACATCACCTGAATCTCTGGTTTTCACTTATAAATATCGACACGTACCTCTACATGATATAACACTTACTCTTAAACCGGAATCACTACCGATCATCAGAACATAAAGAATATGTGAGATATGTGAACTCATTGGTCACATGATCATGGCCGATTTTAACTTGACATTAGTCTTAGAAATTCTGATGAGGATATTGACAACCTTCAACTGCCAGCCAAAGAATGTAAGAATAATATTTTTTCTAAGTAGTTGTGTAATCTGGATAGAAGTTTCCCTCTGAACAGTTTTCAGAGAAAAATATGTTATGATTCTCCAAGGTTTAGTCATATTTCCATTTCGTTTTTTTTTTTCGTTTTTTCTTGCTTTTCAAACAGTTCGTTGCGTTCATGTTAACCAAATATTTTCGCTGTAAAATATGTACGCAACAAATGCATTTTGCATATTAATGGCAATTAGGGTAAGTATAGAATTTTTAAACTAAAATGCATTATTATAGAACCGTCCTTTGAAACGACTTAAAGAAAGTTTTCTTTGATTCCAAACAAAAAGAATTCATTCTTTTGAGAAAGTCCACAATCATCAGTCTTTCGAAGAGGGATTCAGTCTCATTCTCAGAGGGAATTCTAGCAAATGTAAGTGTTACAGAATGACATTAACTTACACGTTGATAAGAGTGACTTTCAAAGAGTGATTCAAAGAGTGATTCAAAGAGTGATCACTTACTAACATATTTTGAGGTAAATACTGAAGACATGTAATGTTTTGCATATCTAGATTATAAATACTTCCTCCCTGCGACTCGTTCCCCTGCCTCTAAAAATGATATGCTGCCTCATCGTAAGAGGTTGCTTCTCTCGCAGACCGAACTGATACCCTTTACAACACTTCACAAGTGCCGAGTTATGTTTTGGACTGTTTTGGAATGTTTTGAACGAAATCTGGCTTGTCTAGTTGACGAATCGAATGTATCTAATATTATCAAACATTTCCAAACTCAATGGAAACAGCTGCTATTATCAATATATTTAATTTTTATAGTTCGTAATATGATTACTGAACAAGATATCCCATATCATCGGATATGGTCGCAAATGATTGGTCGCATGTCAGAGGATGAGGAAGTATCAGACAAATATGGAATGATTAGCCAAGGTTATCCATGCGCAGCTTATTAGTACTTACTCCGTGACGATGTATTCATAAAATCAGTTAATAGTACTTTTTCTTATGAGGAAATGCTCCGTATAGAATTTCCCATGTTAGATAATACTGCTTGAGTCTTGGAAAGTAAGCACGTATGTTTCCTTTTATTAATGTCACGTATACTGTCGTTCCGCTCTCGCTCCTTTCATTCGTCATAAAATACCCTTTTTTTTTTGTATTTTGTTGTTGTTGTAAAAACCTGTGCGTAATTTTACTTTCGTTTTTTTGATTGCAAAGTCCTTGGCATGTATGTCTGAACTTTACCACGACTCACGAGACACGATAAAGTTATATACTGTAATTACTCACTGTGAAATTCAATGGAGGTTTGAAACGTATTCATCTTAGAATAAATATTTAACCAAACATTGTGATGGTTTAATGATGCTTAAAGGGGACCGCATATGCAATGGAATTCAAAATGTGAGATATAACTGGAAATGACAATTACTTATAACACATTTAAGGAGGATTACTTGCTAATAGTCCGCGGACATATATGTTGGCAGAATAGTCTTCTTTTGTCGGGATGTAGGCCTAATATGAACAAGAACCTACGAACTACCACTATCAGGTTATACGCGGAGGTACATGGGGGGCTGGAGTAACTTTTGAGGACTAGGGGGTGACAGATCAAATAAAATAAAATGCACACATTTTTTATATGAGTTGTTACTGAGATTAGTGTTGCCTTTTACTCATGCATATGCATTAACTCAATACAATCTCTCAGTGGGGTTATACAATTTAGACGTTCCTTGCATCTTACAGGCAAGGAAGCGAAGTGCACAGTAAAACCAGTTACAATTCTTCTTTACATGTGAGTAGGGTTACATGCACGCAGAAGTACGACTAACGATCATGAACATAAGACCACAAACAAGGGCGTAGGAACCGGGGGTGCTGGGGCGCCAGCCCCCCCCCCCCCCCCC
>JAIPMN010007851.1:0-10934 GCA_020650975.1 Apostichopus californicus
ATATATGTGGAATGAACTAGACACAACACTGGGATTAAAAATGCACGGTATACTTAAAGAATCATTTATCTTCTAAAAACAGAGCACACAAACAAGCGCTGTGTACTGAAGAAAGTTATGATTAGTTCAAACTGCTCTACGTTATTCAATGCAGTTTAAGAACTACATGAATATTAATGACGAAGTAATTCAGAGAATTCTATTTGATTCTCCAACTACAGTATACAACCAGACATAAACAACTATGGGATACAACCAGACAAAGAAACATACACATATTTCATATTTCATATGTATAAATTGCAATGAATCATCACCGACACCTACCTATCTTCCAACAAACAAGTACATTACAAGTAAGGTGTACAATAAAACACAATTACCTGTTCTACTTTGTATGAAAGATACACACACTTTCAAAATTCACTAATTTAATAATCTCATGGTTGAAAAATGAAGATTTGAACAGCGCCAAAAAAAAAAAATAAGGTGGCTGTTTTCGCTTTAAAACATTAATATGTACATTGTCACTACTCTTTTCTTTGCTTTTAAGCAAACATTTTCTTTTACCATTCTCAATGTGTAATCTGAAGGGCAAATAATGCAGGCTTACCAGACTTTGATGGATAAATTTGATTGCTCGTTCAATATCGATTCCTCCCCAGTCTTGTATGATGTGACTAATGCAGCATGCACAATACAGAAATCTCATGTCATTCTCACTACCGTCTGAGGTGGCTTGAAAGCTGTACAAGATATTAATGTGACCTTTAGTTTTATGTTATAGGGTCATTGCTAATCCATACAGGAACAAGTGGATTGTAAATGTTTATTCATGCAGGTAACATGAGTAAAGACATGAATGTGCATAAAATCTACTCGTTGAAATTTACTGAGAGCTATGAAAATGTATTCATGACTCTATAAAACATATATCAGGCGCATTGACAATGGATGGTATTTTGGTGAGAAACTTTACAGGTCAAATTAAATGAATACGTGATATTGGCCACAACTTCTCAGTTCCTATAGTAACGAGTCTTTTTTTGTCAAAGCAGTTGGTTATATTTGCTACTGAATTTCTGTAATTTTCAAACACTTCAATATGCACAAGCATTGTTGTTCGCTTATTGCTTGAAATTCAGAGCCAACATGTTTGAAACCTGGCAACAATCAGCTACTTAAAGGTCTTCTTGGAAAATTCTACATTTGTTTCCTAGAAAATAAATTTTAACTAATAGACTATAAATAACCATTCCTTTTCATTTGTTAACTGTGTTAAGTTTCATTTCTTGATTGTTTGAAGCACATTGAACACTTGCGAGGTCTGTTTGGTGATCCAGTCACAGTATTACGTTTGTTGACAGTTTCACCTCTGAAATTATGGAATCCTATTTATATATTTTATACAAGTGATTGTAGATATAAAATACATGCAGGAATTCAAATCTCCGGATATTAGTTCACAGAACAGTGTGAAAAACACTAAAACTAGATGTAGACATCAGATAATAAGAGAAAACCTCTTCACTGTAAAAGTTTAAAAAAAAGTAAATAATATATTTGAAGGGTGTATAATTTTTTAATCCTCCATACATTAGGGTATTGCATTTGAAAATGTGGCTTTGCCATCCTTCAAGATTTGAGACTACTGTCAAGCTGAAATGGAGAGGCATATAAAGTAATTTAACTAGAATGATACAATATCAATAATACAAAGGAGTCTGGAGGTAAGTGTGCATTAGTTGTGATGAGACAGGTATGTGAGTAGATGTTACAACTACATAAGATGCACAGTGTTTAAAGTATTAAGCTTGAAACACAGTTTTAAAATTACTCTAGTATTTTTGTGCATTTCCCTGATGAAAGGTATCCTTCCATAACAACGAAATACAGAGGACTGCCCTAAAAAGACTGCCAAATGTTCAGATGTGGGCAGCCGACAAACTCTCTCATCTGAATGTTCCGTGTTCCAGTGTGCTGCTAGTGCTGCTTTTGTAATTTGACCCTTCATCAGTGTCTAAGCATATTTCAGATCTGAAACCTCTGTCAATTTTACAGCCCCACCCCCCAAAAAAAAAATATGGCAACAAAAAACTTGAATATAAATTCCTTTCCATATTAAGTGTTACAAGGGTCTTTTAACAACTCATTCACGATTTCAAAATTGTACAAAATTACATACACATTTCAGAAAGAACTCATTTCAAAGACCAGTTACTCTGGCAACATCTTCCATTTATAATACATAAATGACGTCATTTTTTATTTCGCTGCCTGAATCCTAAAACACAAATATTATTCTGTAACTTCAAGATAGCAATTTCTTCTTCATCTTCTTCGTCATCTGACCTTAAATTGAATGAGAATCCTTTCTTCTCTTACCTTCCACTCGGTAACTGAAGGGCTTTCAATCCCTTCACAATGCCTTCTTTGTGCACCCTTGATAAATCATCGCCGAGAACGAGCAGTGAACAAAGGCCGGTGTACGTCATAGCTATATGGCCACGGTCGTATGTATTAATACCATCTGCTGTATTTGTCAGTATCTGGAAAAATCAACGTCATAATTACAGAAGTCAGATGATCTTTGTGTTCGCAAGTCTGTATGTGGATGCAAGGACTGATTGAGCTATGAAATTATCCAAAAAGCTTATAAGATTTTCAAATTTTTGCTTATACAAAATCTAAAGTGCATCTATATAGCAGTCTTGTACACACAAATGGTACAATTGTATAAGAGACAAGATTCGTAGCTTTCAAAACTGCTGTACGAGATATGAACAGTAAACTATTCCCTGTGAATGTTATCCTCAGTAGATGAACACATAGGCTAGCTAAGTCAGGACTTTAATAAAGCTTAATTACTTAATCAAGATCAGAGAGATGTAGCACAAGTTCGTTTTTTTTTTTTGTCAAAGGAATAGAGTTTTTTTTACGGGCATCAACTAGTATTGTTCCTGACATGTATATGTGTTGGCCATTGAAATCAATATATGTTGAAAGTTGAGCAAACATTCCGAAAATGTGACAAAAGAATAGCAACAATATACAATATTACAGGGAAAAGAAGAGCTTTGGAAAAAGTTCTGAAATGATGACATCACAAACTCCAAACTGTGGATATTCAATTGTTAATTTGATTACAGCTGAGAAACCTTTGATGCAAAACCTCATGGTGATGTTTCCAAACTGAATGTAACGTTTCAAAATTCTGTTGAGATTTTTGAGATTCAAATCAAAATTTTACCTGTGAGCAACATTATAAAAGCTAGACTGTAGAAAAGTGTTCCAGTTATAGCCAAATTTTCTATGAAAATTTAATTTAAAAATGCAAAATTAAATCAAAGCAAGCATCTTCAGGGAGGCAAGAAAGCCCAAGGCACTGTAGGGATTGACGGGCAGAAGAATACCGTTTCTACTTTCAGGAATGAAGTTGTCATTGAACTCACAGGATTACAAACTTCATTTTTTGTTGAACATATCCTATGATACATTACTACACAGTTGTTTATAGTTTATGTCAGTGGGGTTGGGGGTGGGGAATGGAGGGGCAAAAGAATATATTAATTTAATGCTTTTTTGGGGATATTTTCCTTAATTAAAAAAACCAGAGATAAAAGAAACCTAAAAACTGTCAACTTTTAACAACTCTCTGTGTCATTCTAAATGAATAAACCTTGTTAGACAAAGACTAAAACAAATGTTTTTAAAAAGGTCAAAGGTCATCGATGTTGCCCTCAAAACATAAACGGTAACTCATATTCAACCTCTCACAAATACTTTACAGTTAAAACAATACAAATACAGTTAATAACTTCACAGCATTTTACCTCCCTGATACATCTCGTTGTATAATTTAGCACTCTACTAATATTTATGAAGTAATTTGGAATCTTATGAAAACCTTCAGGCGAGTACCCCTGATAATTTCAGAGAATTTATCAAGAATGCCGAGACTCAAAGGTAAAATATTGAAGACCTTTAACCCCGGTTATGGATGTCATACTGAACACCCTGATATAAATCCACTTGTATTTTACCTCCGATGGATTAAAGGGGATGCCCAAGGCTGACGAGCCACGAAAGCCACATCTGGAGAGAGATTCAGCTGCAAAATGAAACCCGAGGATGAATTAGAGAAATTTGATACAAAGTTACAAAATTCAACATATTGTGAGTTTTTGTTTGTTTGTTCACTGATGATGTTTTGATACGTTTCTATTTTAAAGCAGCATTTTGAGTGTGGGCCGAAATTTTTTAGGTATATGAGTATTTCTAAAATAAGATTAAGTTAACCAAAACACATATCCTTCTAGTTCCCCCCCTGCCTCTCCCCCCCCCCTTCAAATAAATGTAAATTGAAAGAGTCTTAACTGAATTTGATTCAATCCTCAACATTTTGCCTGTCAGACGCTTTTCATATTTACATAACACACATGTGAAGTGAAATTTAAAAGATTTAAAGTTACTTTGTTATGGGATTTTACTATGGAGTAGCAATTAAAAAATTCATCAATTTCAACTCAAAAAGCTGCTTTCATATCCATCTCACAACTGGTGTAAAGTTTTGCAAACAAGCAACAGAAACCTCAATTGTTTTGATATAAGTATAAGCTATTCTCATTTTTTTACAAATACTCAGGCCCAGATCAAAGTTGAAGACAATTGCAACTGGCAGTAAAATCCACATCCAGTCAGAGCTTGACTGATATCTGTATCACACTGTCTTCCCTCTACTTCTAAAATTTTAACAGGTCTTCCCCCCAACCCCCCCCCCCTCCAACTTCTCTTGTCAATCAGCTCTCCCTGTTTCCTCTTAATGCCACCTTGCCAAAAAGGTGTCCTTGTACTAATGAGAGCTGTATAGAGTGTGTATAGCAAAGCTCTATAAATGACAAGTCTTTAGGGTAGACTCAGTGATTACTTTCATATGGAAGGTAGTAAGGTAGAAAGTAGCAGGGGGGGGGGATGGGGGGATGGCACATAGACATACACATAGATTTATAGACAAGTACACTATTGCTGAAGATATCATACCTGAATTTTGTGCATCTGGGAGAACCTGAAGGGAATAAATCCAATCAATGATCTTGTCCTTTTCATCACAAATTACTGAGAGTGAATCCAAGACATCTAAAGCAGACAGCGCAAAAAAGGCAATTGTCAGTCTAAAGAGAAATCAAATTATTGAGAGAAACATGTTACACCTTGGAGGCCCAACAAATTAAACAATACAAACCTTATCCATAAGATCAGAAACAAGTTACACCTTGGAGGCCCAACAATACAAACCTTATCTTTAAGAAAAGGAAATACACAAAGAGGGATTGTTTCTGGGAGGAATCTCAAGGGAAAGTTGAACAAGATGGTACCTAGCAAAGTTAACTTGTCAATCAAAAAAAAAGCCGCCAAAAAATATATGCAACAAAGAAATAATTAAAAGGAAAAGAATATAAACCAATCATTAAAAAGTGTTTCATCTGCAATGAGCCAAAGTTTCTTGCATAGATTTTAGAGTGAATAGCTCTCCACAAATGTTTACTACACAATGCTAACTGTGTGGAGATAGACTACTGAGCTCTCTCTCCTCCACCCCCCCCCCATCCCTGGCCACTTCCCCACATCCAGGTTCTGATGTTTCAGTGACCCCTGTGCCAAACACTACTATATATCATATCATGAAACACCCACATATCAATATTACTGATGCAAACATGTTAGAAGAAATCTCAACTGCTTCACAATAAACAAATATTCAAAAAGTTGTGTTATAACAAGTCATGACTTGAGTCACTAAAACTGACTCAAAGAAACATGGAGAAGTTTTTCCCAATAGAACTAACACAGTGACTTGATTCCAGTCATGAAAATCACTCGCATTGATTCGACTTGACCGAAAAAAAGAATTGCCTAGAACTTACAAATCTGTTCATAAAATTTGGTAGGTTTGCTTAATAGCAGAGAGGGAATCTCATACAAACTTGCGTGTTTGTGACAGAAGATGTATTTCAATAAAGGCAATAAGAACTCAACAACTCAGTACAGGACTCAGAAAGTTGAATGCTACAAAATCCTGACCTACAGTATCGAATTGTATTCAGATTGACTCGCTGCCCCACTGACATTTTCCTTTTGATCTATTAATAACCTTGAAAGCAAGCAGTGTACTAGAGGCTCCTTTGCTTTTAGTTTCAAATTTGTAGTAGAATAATGTACAAATACTGACCTTGTATGTGAGTGTATTGAACAACTTAATTCAAACCAAGCACTTAAAGACCCATTTCGTATACATGTTGAAATGACTTTTGATTCTTTGAAGCAAGAAAAGATAAAGCCAGATGCATTTTTCTATCTTTGGCTCAGAAAAGATAAAAAATAACACTTTTGATTTATCACATGTTTAATTCATAGGGGGAGGGGAGGAGTGGGAGTTGTACACAAACTCTGTCAATGATACATTGCAAAATACATTACAAGTGGATAGCTTTGAAAAGTGAAGGAAAACAACTTTCTTACAAAACTCCAATTAAAAAAATAAAATACAAAGTTGCTAAAAAGATACTTTGAAATCTAAACTTTCAAATCATTTTTTCCTCTATAAGTTGTTATAAAATATCTCCAGAAATATGTTGTTAAATGTTGAGTAAATATCAGCTAGATTGCTACCAATAGTGAAACTTTTTACAGCATAGCAAACAAATGACATACACAAAGGATGCACAGACATTGCGTGACAAACGCAACCTGTACTGTACACTACTGTATGCATATACCAACTTGTTACTGTGTAACATAGCATGGTTTATACTCGATTCTGTATTGTGTTTCAATCAAAGGTATCAAATCATTACTACACATGGAATATTCTTACTGATTCACTGTGTAACAAGGACTTCAAGTCTTAAAGTTAAACCCACAATATATGGAATGATCCTGTTGTAGTCGTTCATGAACAGACATCGCTGCTAACGGTAAATGCTGAGTCTGCATGGATACCACAACATTAATGTGCTGGGACACTAATTTAAAACAGCATGACCACAATTTACACTGAAAGCTACTTGGCGCAATTCAATGGTTTAATCATTGATACACCATCGACTAAACCCTAACCACGCTTCATACTAATGCCCCAATATATCATCAAGGAACAGTGATTAATGCTCCACAACAACTTGAGACTTGACCTGGTGAGGAAATGCAAGCCTTCCCAACTACGACTAATTATTGTTCAAAGGCTATATTAATTATTAAGGAAGAAACAATTATTAGAACTAACTAGGCATCCATCACCTCAATGGCAAGCTAAATAATAATTAACTCTCGATAGTTTCTAAACATTAACTACGTAGGATTTCAAGATTATGTGGAAGCTGTTCAAGTATCATAATTTGTTATCCTTTTGTCAATATGGACTTTTCAAAGCATCACGTTTGTGATTTCAAAAATGTAATTACAGTCACTAGCGCCACTGAATGTTGTAGTAAACCTTCTATTCATATTCAGAGCTGATACTGAAAGGATTTTCTGAGATTCACTGAAATTATAGAATTTCTTCTTCAAAACGACAAACCATCCCTGAGGCACTTTTTAAGAAAAGTCACCCAAGAAAGAACCTGGGCACAAAAACCAAGCTACTTACAGTGACTGATCCAATCTCAACCCCCAGTCCCCTTGCATCGAGACTGTGTATCAAATGTATATTATGAGTCCCTTAGAAAGGGAACAGAAGCAGGTTGTCAATGGGACAACTTTAATAAACAACAGCTGTACTAGTGGAAGTATATTATATTCTCTGCACAGAATAACAACGGAATCCACATCAATTATTACAAGTAGCAACTGTACTAGTTTCAAATGTTAACACTTCAAGTAAAATTGCTTGTTTTTCAAAAAATTGTAACATCTCTCACCATGAGCCCATGAAGGATGGGGGGGGGGGGAGTAGACCAACCAAACCCCTGGTCACCTAAAGAGGACAGTACTAAAACTTTCCATGTTCTATACACAGTAGAGTAAGTGCATACATGACAGAGTAGTTGTTGAATCAGGGACGTGAGGAGTACAGTACATATTACACATTTAATGTCAGTCACACTAGAAGAAACAGAGATTATTATTAAACTGGCATCCCACATTGTATTTTTATTATAGATTGGGGTGGGGGGGATGGGCAGTGGGGTGAAATTTTTAGTATCCAACCGTTAATTCCCGGTGTATTCTCTGACAAGTTAGAAGAGACTATGTACTGCAGTGACCGCAAAATATAAGCATAAGAATAACAGTAAAGATGAATTCAATGTGAAGAGAATTGAGACTCATTTGTCAGAATGCAACAGAATTGCAAAAAGATTTATTATGCAATGTTATTTTATATATGAATTAAATAAACATTGAATTGAACAGTAAGGAAAGAACTCAAAAGAACATTTGAAGTGATTTGTGACCTAAGTTGTGCAAATCCATGTTTACATAAACAATAATATTGTAGATAAACTAGAAGAGACACAAGACTAAATCCGAGTGAAGACACATAAAGCATTCCATTATAAACACACATAGACTGACGCATATCATAACGACCTTAATCATTCCTCATTAACTTTTGACAGGTTCCCTACAATCACAATATTATGATGAGGTACTTATTTATCCACAGAAATTAGCTGATTTGTAAGGAATGTGGCAAATTAAAGTGTTGTCTTATAAACAAGTCAGTGGGCACAGGTTCTGTTTTGTAAACAGAGTGAGCTTTATGCTATAACTTTGCAAAACTTGGTTTAATGCTACTTGCAACAATTATTATGCCAGAGAATAAAGGATGTTTTCATTTTGTATATATAGGGATAGAATTTCAGGTAAGTCTTTTTCTGTGTTTGTCATTTATGCGGCTCAAGTTTTTGGAAACCTGCAACAACCAGAGCATGAGTTGGCAATGTACAGCTGTCCTGTTCATTACATAATGAAGTTTGCGATTGCATATAATACACTGTTTAAAGATATTGCATGTAAATATGTCTGCTTACTTTCCTTTAACTGTAGGCATACTGAATCTACAAGGTACTACAAATTATAAGCTGCTTTTTCATTAAAACCCTCTGCAAATAGAAATGTATTATCCTCACATAGATAAAAAAAAATAAATCCCTAAATTCTTCAACAGGGTTGATCGGGAAATACCGATGCGGGAAATAACACCCGGTTTTTCCCGTCCGAGGAAATATTATCCACAGGTGGTAAATACTGGGAATTATTAGGAATCATTATAAACAACTGAATATTTTTCATTTCATCAACTTGTTTATTCATGCAAAAGTGCCCTAATAGCAACTTAAAACCAAAGCACTCAAAAAGTGACAAGAAATAAAGATAATTAAAACTTGTAGGTCTTATATACAATCCCATAAAATCAATACTGAGCATGACATGTTTCCATTAAAATTTGAAAACTTTCCAACCTATCCTCCAACTTTTGACCGTAGTCAATGCTATAGATTATGCAACATGGATGAAAATCTGAATGTTAACAGTCTGGAAAGATATGTTGCAGTTCTAACTCAAAAAAGTTCTAGTAGTTCGCAAGTTTATCACCAGTCAGTATCCACTGCTCCTCTCAAAAATCTGCAGCATATCACCAGGTTCGCAGCTTTTTGCTGACCAAGTCTGTAGTTTGTACTCAAACACTCAATAGGTGCAGAGCTGGCTGGTAGGAACTTTCATAATTAGATTAATAATTAGATGAACCTAATCAGTAAGTTATACTATAACTGAGTATGACTGGATACAGTGGCGTAACGATAAGTCTGGGGGCCCCTGGGTCCAGGGAAGGAAGGGCCCCCTGGCTGCTGCGGAGAATCAACCGATGTGCGCGCAGCGCACATCACGAGCGCGGAGCGTGAAGTCCCAAAGGCGTGGGTCCAGGGCCCGCCTCAGGGCCCTGGAAGCTCTGGGGTTCTACAAGCTCTCTAAGCCGTATATGGAACATTTCGTGGTGATTTTATCGACTGAGATTTTGGGGAAAATCTGCCTTCATAGACACATTTTTGGTCCGCCTTGTCTGTCATACTGGGAACATGAAATTATGTGTTAATATATATGTAATAATATGTACCAGTGTAGCCTATCAAGTTCCAGTGTGTACCTCAGGCTCTTGAGTCAGTCGTGCGGAAAGAAGGATACGAGATTTGCATATGATTTATGACGAACGTATTCACGCACAGAAAAATATGTCCATTGTCTTGTTTATAGTTTCTTTTCCAACGAAAATGTGCCGTTTCAAAAAAAAGAAAAAAGAGGGTACCCCTCTTCTAAGTTCTGTACATCAGTGCAGCGGGGGCCCCCTTTGGTCGGGGGCCCCTGGGTTTGCCCCGTCCGAGCCCATAGGCGTTACGCCGCTGACTGGATAACAGACCTTCTTTAATGCTAATCAGAGTAATTAGTGCTCACTAAACTATAGCGGATTTTCACATGAGTTTGCATTCACCAATATTTCCTGGATGATTTCCCAAATAGTTCCCACCCACCGGGAGATATTAATATGTCCCCGGGAATTATACAACCATGTTCTTCAATCAATTCTGAAGAGAGATGGATAAAAAATTACTTGGTTTCTTTAAACTGAAGCTCTCCTTATCAAAGATGTCACGAAAAAAATCTTTCCTTCTTCCAAACAAGAATTTCAAATAAATTGTTCATTTTGTGAAAGTTAAATGGGTTTTCATTTATAGATACTGTGTATACAGAAATTAATCCTGTCAGGTAGATGCATGTAATTTGTGTAGCATTTCTCCTATCTGAAGTTATGTCAACTGCACTGGAAATGATAGCATGGACACTTCGAATTCCGGACACCTAAGCCTTAAAACACCCCAAAACTATATCTTCTGGTATAAATCACCTGAAAATATACTTGATATGGTGGGAGAAGTGTG
>JAIPMN010007858.1:0-25331 GCA_020650975.1 Apostichopus californicus
ACAGGTGTACAATATGCAGATGATAAGACCAACTTTTTTTTCTCATTTCAAATTTTTTTTTTTCTCTTTCTTGCATCTGCGGACCTCAAACTAGCATGTCACAGCTGGTTGTAAACAGACAAACTCTTAATTATTAAGTTAGAAATTTATTAAATTTCTAGCTTTCTAGAGCTGTGAAGGAAGGGAGAGGGATAGGGGATGACATTGGAAGAGGTATATTGGGGTGGGGGAGGGGGGATAGGGGAAGGACATGGGGGACCTCCTGAAAAGTTTCTTGCCCCATTCAAATTTTTTCAGGTATCATGCAAGAAAGAGTGGAAGCCAAAATAACTGCATCATGATGATGATTAATGTAAAGTTGCATAGTTTATGTATATTGCACCATGATCTCCTTCCCCATCCCCGAAACCTCAAATTTCATACTTTCCCAGATCAAGCCTAATTACCATCTACTATTGAAAAATCACCTACTGTTAACGATGCTAACACCGATATAAATCAGTCCTAAACTTTTGAAACTGACAGGATAGACCTTCTGGTCACAAATTAAGACGGCTTATATGTTTCCTACCATCATCGGAGAATGCGCCTCCGTCAACATCATCTTCCTCTTCATAGTCTTCGCCCTCGTCCTCGTAATACTCCTCGTCCTCGTAATACTCCTCATCCCCAGTGTAGACGTCGTCGTCGTAGTAATCGTCTTCGTCGTAGTAATTCTCGTCGCCTTCGTGTATGGTCTCAAGGTTCGTCTCCACGGCCGATCCGTGGCTTCCGTAGCTGGCCCGCAGGTTTCTCTTGGATACTCCGCTGGGGCCGGCCTGGTCTCTCTCATCGTGGTCGTCGTCTTCGTACTCTTCGCTATCGTCAGTTTTGAAAGCACCCATGATATTCGACAGCTGTCCCATGAAAAATCTGCCGGCTCCTAACGAGGACTCACCATCCTCCTCCTTATCATCGTCGCCTTTGGAAAGGAATTTCTTCTCTAAATCAATGTTTTTTATTTTGCTTATTAAGGATAACATCCCACCTTCCTCCGAGCTGCTGCCTAGACTGTCTTCCCCGCCGTTGACGAGCTTCTCCTCCTCCTCCTGCTCCTCATCGTAAATTTCGTCTTCGTAATAGTCGTCCCTCTCGTCTTCATAATAATCATCCTCTTCGTCGTAATATTCATCGTCGTCGTAACCGTCCCCGTAATCGCTGCCCCCGTTTTGCCCCTCTAATTGTTCGGTACCTTCGTCTTTACCTTCATCGTTACCGCCACTGACCTCTTTAATTTTAGCTCTGAAGTCTGTCTCGAGATTCCTGAATTTTTCAATCAGAGAGGAGACTTTGAATTCCTCCTCCGGTTCAACGCTGTCCTCGTCCCTCTCCTCCTCGTTTGTGACCAGCTGTTCTTTCACGCTCTGCACCGTGTGGTCCACTTTCTGTAAAAGTTTCCCAAAGTATCCATTTGATGAATCCATGACGGATTATTTTTTCAAATAGTTCCAGACCTCTAAAACCGAGAGGAAAAAAACCCACAAACGACGAGGTAAAGGAGTAAACTGCCTCTGATCGAAACATCCGGTTTCACTAGTATTAACCCTACCGTTAAAACTGCGTTGGCTTCGACACTCCAGACAATTCTTCCAAACTCGAATCAAATGTCCCACCTTGAAAAACTCTCATAATCTGATGTAACCATTGTCTTTAACCATGTAGCATGCAAATCTATTCCACGTTAAACAGAGCAAAGAGAAGAAAAAAAACTTTCGGAAGTTCAAAACTGTATGCACGAATGTCCAAAGGGAAAACAAGCACCCGAGTATATGTACTGCAGATGCTTGGCAGAAAACAAAAACAGGCCTGTTGTAATATCTCAATCATTACATATCATACTGATTGGTGTTTTTCTCTGAAAAGTACGTCAAAACTAAAATATGAGCACGCGATAGCAGTCGCAACACTGTACGGATACAAGGGCATTGCGGTGGAAACAATACAGACTTGTCAACATCTATTGTTCTCCGATGTAACGCTTGTGTTTCACGTCACGTACAACATGTGTGTACATCATACGGACACAGCAGTGACTGGAATATGAACATGTTGGGTGTTGTCTCTATAGGTCACACCTGTTGTGAATCTAATTTTTAAATGCAATGACCTTTAACATAGAGATATATGAATATTCAGATAATTTCACACTGTCCAAAAATAAAAAAAATTATAAAAAAACCAACGGCTAAATTTGCATTTCAGTCTGTGGACACAGTTCTATACATGCAATTGTTTTTTCATTTAATAGATGGAAGCTGCACACACTGATGCATGAGGAGACACCAGGAAAATGCAAATTCAGAACTATACTTTCTCAGATAAATTAGGAAAATAATTGTTGTGAACACCAATGAAATTCTAGTTCATAGAGCTTTGCACAATTTTAGAAGTAAATTATGTGCGACCATAGTTTCTATCAAGTTTAATTAACCTGATAAATTAGTAACATTCAATTCGCCAAGGAAATGGCAGAATGGCTCAAGTCTGAAGGCAGAATGTTAATATATTCAGGAGGTAAATAATATTTCTAAAAAATAAAGTTTCAGTTTAATGAACTATCTAATATAAACGAACCATGACAGGTTAGCAATCAATCCAAACGTATCAGGTTACTAGGATAACTCAATAAGCAGATAATAATGGGTAAATAAAGCTTGTGAAGACCAGTTTGACATCACATGCCACCTGCTGTGATCTGCTGCCCGAAAAAAAGGGTTTTAGCCCGTCAAAGTAGGCTTTCTTAATAATAATTGCCTATTTACCAGAAAAATAATATTCCTACATAATAATAATGATAAAAAAAAATCATTTTGATGAATTTTTAAATACAAAAAATTATGACAGGTTAGCAAACATTCTAAATGTTTCCAGGTTTTCTAGGATGAATGATCGAACAAGCAGATTATAAAAGGAAATTACAGCATTTGAAGACCAATTTTGCCATTATGACATCCCAGACTACCCACTGTGGTCCACAGCCTGGGAGAGTACAGGGTTTTAGCCAGTCAAAATAGGTTATACATACAATCAACCATGCCTTGAGTTAGATACAAGATGTTGGCAGCAGTGGCGGAGCGTCCATACAGTCAGGGGGGCGGATGCCCCCCTGACGGACTCAAATGGACTGCTGGCGCCCTTTTCAGCTCTTAACCACTTTTTACTTATTCTAGATTATTGACTTTTTTATTGTGCTCTCATCTACTTATTGACATTTGTCACATTTTGTTGGTGTAATTTGGCGATGACACCTATTTATTCTTCGTTTATCTGCAAATTAGCCAGGCCCGGAAAGGGTCATTTCTGGCGATCTAGGGAGTATCTTTACTCAAAAAATTTCTGTACGCTACGCGCCAACCAGTGGTGGCGCTCCGCTTAGATAGTGTTGAAAGCGCCCCTACAGACAATTCTCGCCCCTCCTGACCAATACCCCTAGCTCCGCCACTGATTGGCAGGGGGGCTGGTGGGGGGGGGGGTGTCACTACCAGTGTAGACTGTTGTTTTTCTTTCCCACATAAGTGTCACACATTGTCTACCACCCTAAAATTAACATTTTCAAATAAGAGGGCAGCGTTAACAGTATCGCAATAATCATTACTTGAGCTGCAGTCCTTCTCTCCAGCTCTTACCCAAAGAAGGCCAAAACACCACAAAAACATCTGTCAGTTTTAATCATTACAGATGGAATCAGACCAACTCTGATGGAGGTCCTACTACAATAGAAGGAATTTTTTTAATCAAACTTAAATGCCAAAAAGCCACCAAAAAATATATAAAAATAATATGTGTTCCACTTCAGAGAATTTCTGTTTGGTACTTTAACTGACTTTGACCTTCATTCAGGATGTGCTCCACCTTGTAGTAAACTTTAAATGGTCAGGTATAAAACAAGGGTAATGAGGAGACTGTGAATAGACACAATATCAAGAAACCATATACATATGTAAAAGTACAGTGTAGCAAACAGTATGAAGGCAATGAAAGTTAATGCTGGAGTGCTCCACAAAAATTATACACTTATCTTTGTCAAATCAAGTCAAGGAACACACTTAGCATGCTGAATGCAGAGATCCACACATGGACATAGCCAAGGGGGAGCAATGGGAGTGATCGCTCCCCCCCCCCCTTTGAGTACCCCTTATAATGAATTTTAACTTAAAGCCAAGAAATATCATTAAAGTCATCTATTCAGGTTGAAGGAAGCTAAGCCACCCTTCTCAATCTTTCCCCTGAAAGTTTGTCTGCTATGGTAGCTTAATAGGGACATAGGAAAGAATAAGTGTCCTCAAATCTCATAATTTTGACTTTTTTTCTCAAAATTTTCTTTGTACGCCACGGCGCTCCGTTAAGTGTAATAATGCTCCCTTTGTGAGAAGTGCCGCTTTTAATATTCTGCTCCCCCCCCCCCTTTCAAATTTCTGGCTACCTCCCTGTGCATGGCAAGTGGTATATGCAGGAGTTTATTAACCAGGTGAGTGATCAGGGCTATAAGCCCCTAACAGAGAAGCACTCAGGGCAATGCTTAAAAGTGAAAGATGCTTGACTTCCATCATTAAGTACACCATAATTAGTCAGAGGCAACGCTTTCTGGCTGTCACAAGTCTTGAGTTCAGTTGTCGTGACTCACATATATAGGCTGGCGAGGAGTACAGGTACAAACACCACCTGATGGTAAATATCCAGGGCCAGGTGGACCCAACTGGGTTGACCAGCTAGCCCCTTACGAAGTCACCACTGACAACACTGAAGTTGACAGAGGACGATATACTTTTTAAGAAAAGTTACCCAGGAAAGAACCTAGGCATGAAAATCAAATCAAAAAATCAAGACTGATCCGCTCTCAACCCCCGTCCCCTTGTATCAGGACTGTGACGGTGTGATCATTGTCGGGTGTGTATCACCATTCGCCTTGAAAGGGAACAGATAATACACATGATCTTAGCCAAAAGGCCGAAAGACTGAGGACGATATATGCAGGTTAACAACTTAAGTCGTTAAATGTTTCTGAAATGTTTCTGAAGGGGCAAATGTTTCCGAAACTATTTTAGGAAGGTCTGCAATGACCCGTCTGGTTATCGAGACTTACTGAGGTAATAGGCCTTTTAAGCTCTAAACAATAAATCCCCACTGTCCAAGAGTCACTTTCATAGGCTTGAGAGCACATATTGTTGTCATGTACTAAGCTATACTAGTAGTGTTATCTGGAGGAGGAAATGTAGTCTACCTATTGTCACCGTTGTGCATTACATTCCAGATAAATGTTACTGAGCATAAACCACAAGACTAGAGCCTCATTTTGTGCTTTCTGAGTTCTTGTCTGCAATAAGTCGATCCTGCTACCGTTGGTTAAACTTCGATAACGAAATACTTTAGCTCCTTAAGCTACTTTAGCTAGTAGAAGTACTGTTGGCTCCTTTTTCGGCAATTATGAGTTAAATCTGTCCCTGTTTAACCCCCAAGAATGTCAATGCAGTAAGTCAATCCTGCTAGCATTGGCAGACATAAGTAACAGAAATGTCACTTAAGCTCTTCTTTTGATTAAGACTTAAAATTTGTCCCTGTTTAACCCCAAGAAATTTTGAGTATATCGCTGCACAGCCATGAATTGGACTGTTATATCAGTTCACATACTACATTTATATCAATGCCTACATATACAAGCCTTTGTTTGACTAATTTGTTTACCAATAATACACGTGTAAAAAGATACTATCCCAAAGAGCTGATTAGTACTCACGAGATGAAGTGAGTTGATCTTTTCCATCAACTAATTGGAGGTCCTGCGGACTCGGTACAACCGATGACGATTCGGTACCCTCACTTTCTGCCGGTTCCAAAAACGTGGGAAGCTCAGGACCACTCTGAAAAAACTCTGTCAACAAACTTTCGATGTTTTCCTCTGGTAACCTACGTGACAGAGTGTACAGATTCCCGTCAATGACCCTCTGAAATGTATGAAGTTTGCTCATCGGCCAGGAAGTGGGGCGATTCCTTACCTTGAGACCGATATTCACGGTCTGAGTAGATTTGCACGTCGATCTTGACTTCTCGTAATGTTTGCGAACCTGGTGGATGTTCTCCAAGGCTATCTGAACTTGTCTGGTGGGGAGCAGGTTCGATTTCTGTGGATTACCAAGGTACTTGCCTTTATGGCTACCCCTTGATGGAAAGTCTTTCCTAAATGTCTGAGTGGAAACGTTCCTCTGGACTCCGTCGACGATACCTAACGTATCTGTGACGACGATCCTGATGTCCATCTCACGAGGGTCGACTTCGTCTGTAGCTGAAATGTGGTTCCATCCTTTCGATTGAATTTTCTGTAACTTCGTACCAGATGTTCTGCTTGGACTTCCCCTGTGATTCCATGTCGGTGAATATCTATACATCGACCCTCTTGTGGAGCTTGGTCCCTGTGAGTTGTCATTGTTTGGTGACCCTCCGTCCCACTGCTCTTTACTGAGTGTCTCCCCAATATGATTACCAGCAGTCTTACCTGATATCTTGTACACCTTTCCATCAAAGACCCCGACCTGATACGGTCGTCTGTTCAGCCGACCCCCATGAGCATCCTTCCTTTTCGTATTTTTCAAACTAACTCTGAAGGGGCCAAATTTTGATTTCTTTACCTTGTTATGGAGACCGATATTGAACATGAGAAGGTCTCTCCTAAGCCTCTGTCTAAGTTCTTCCATGGACAGTTCGTCATCGCCAGAAGGTGAGAAGCTACCGTTATCTTCACCAGTTTTGGCACTCCTATTAGCTTCCGTCTTTCTCAGCAGTCGAAGATAGAGGGACCTTCCTCCTCTCACACTTCCTGCAGGTTGAGACCTCCGGGGTGGCTTTGGAGGTGCCCGTTTCCCTGTACTGCTACGTGAGTTGTAACTCTGTGCAATTGGGGAATGTCCCAACAGTTTAACATTGTCAGAGTCGTGATCAAAGTCTGATGATGAACCTTCCGATTTTGAAGGCCTAACAAAATTTGTGACCTTCTGGAGCATCTTATCATCTGCTTGGGACCTCAAGGAGCCAACTTCCTCATATGGATGATCAGGAAGGAGAAGACCACGTGATGAAGATCTCTTTCTCCTTGCATCTGACTGTTCCTGGGATGAGTCCCCAATTGCCTCACTCTGATGATGAACAATTGCAATGGTAGTCAAAGTTGATTTTCCATGCTCGACGGCACTACCAACGTCATTCCTATCTAGAATCAAAGAACCTCCTCCTTGGTTTGTTGAAGATTGTGCATTTGTTCCACTTTCTATTCGATTTGCATATAACTTATTAGTACTAGACTTAAACTCTGAACCTTCATTAGTATGGTGGGTCATTGTACCGGTGTTATCCTTAATACTGTTTGAGGTCATACTGCCATGAAACCGATCAGAAGATGACGGACCGGCCGTACCTAGCCCTTCATGGCGCCCATTTGTTCCCCTTTCCTTTGCCCGATGTCCTATAGTAACCTCCCTACCTTTACCATGTCTCTTTGCATCTAAATTGCTGTCGTTTCCTAAGTGAGTCCTCTCATCTGGAAGTTTATTTCTTTTCCTGAACTCTTGCTGAATCAAAGTTTGAAATGAACCTGGCACCTGGGGTGATTCTTGTTTCTTTCTCTCCATCTCAAAAGTCGGTCTTGCTTCTATCTGTCTTTCTAACTTCACACTCCGCCTCGTGTCATCAAGGTCATTTTTCATATCGTTTGAGACACCAGTTCTTTTTCCCTTATCCATTCGATTCGTGTCGGAGTGATTATATTTGCTGGGTTCACCGATGCCCTTAGAAATAGCTGCAGATGCAAAATCAACTTGGTTTGTCTCTCCTTCCTCCAAAGACTTCTTCATGTTTGTTCTCTCTTCTCTCTTCCTCACCGCCGGAATGGATGTCGCCTCTTCCACACTTTGTTCTATACTAACGACTTTTGTTTGCTTATTTGACTTGCCTTCAGGTTGATGTACTGTTCCCGTACTGTCGGTGGATTGAACTATGCCCTTAGGTTTCTCCCTTTGGGAATTACTGTGCATAGTATTCTCTTCAGCGATGTGTTCTTGTGAATCTTGGCCACCATTTTCTCGATTCACAGGGAACCTTCCGTTGAAGGTCATCTCCTCTTGGACAGGCACCACTTGATTTTCCATCTTTCTCTCCCCAAATTCATTCAAAACTCTTCACAACTGCATTTGCAACTTTTAACAACCGTCGGTTATCACCTGTCTGTGAGAGCCAGACTTTGCCAAACATCCATCTTTCAAAGTTGAAAGACCAAAACTCATACATGTTAGAAAGATGCAGAGAAAACAACACCCCAAATATATGCTTCCCCCATTAAAAAGAGTCACATACCAAAGAAGTAAGCAGTTTACAATGATCCCATTGCCAATATCTGATCCAATGATCCAATATCTGGTAGGGTGTAGTCCTTCAATCTTCCTCGGACTATCGATATCTATTAATCCATAATTGGATACTTCAGCGATGATTAATACATAGTTGCCGTTAAAAATGTTCCTCGCGATAATTAAAGTACACATTATCGTATTACGTACATGGCATATGATGCATACCATGAAAACAGACAATTATAGCCATGGAAACTTTTAATCGTTGATCATGAGAAACAATGGCCTTGGTGATTTAATTGATTTCTAAGAGCTGTCAGATTTGGCATCTCAGCAGGGACAGCTTATGTCAATGTTGATATAGTCGTCATAATAAAGGCTTCCTACGTAAAACCTGAATGGAAATCATTAAATGATAATGTGCTAACTGCACTAAATACCGACTGTTCTGGAGGGTCAAAGGATATAACAGGGGATAATGAGAAACATCAGAATTCTCAGAAAAGACAATTTTTTAATTTTTTTTCTATAATATTACAATACATCTTCTCAGAAAGAAAAGTTGTCCAGTCATATAATCATGTACCTAGATACACATTGATCATTCAGACTTTCTGGAAACTGTATACACTAGTAACACTACTGAGTTGAGAAACATTAGAATTCTCAGAAAAGACAATTTTTTTTTTAATAATATTACAATACATCTTCTCAGAAAGAAAAGTTGTCCAGTCATATAAACATGTACCTAGAATACACATTGATCATTCAGACTTTCTGGAAACTGTACACACTACTGAGTTGTAATTTGTTGTAATTTAACTCCGAAAAAGACATGTTCTATTTTCACATAGTAGGATGCTGTCTCCATGTAGCTACTAAATGGACATATCGATGATGAAATCAACATGGCTGCCCCTAATATACAGCTTATTATCTGCGGTGAACCCAATACTAACAACAACAAAAATTGAAACGTGATACTTCTTTATGTTATTGACAAATTGCACAAAAGTGTGGTTTTCCACTCTGGACACCCCTGTCCGGTTCCTCGCCCCTCCCTCTCTTAATTCCCATTCTTCTTGTCTACCGTGATATTTACTGTGAGCCAGAAACTATATGTTTTGTTGACAGAATTTTTAGCCTGTACTTAATTACGGTACGTATCTGACCGGTAATAACTCTATAGCAGTGAAAGGTATTATTGTTGAGCGGCCCCTAGTTCAAAAAAATAAACAAACTCTTTTTACAGTGGAGACAATGGAACTAGATACCCAAATACCAAATTCGACCAGGCGTAACTAACAGGAAAGCGACTGCTGGTTAGAACGATTATTTGGTGAAGGCTGCGCCGTCGGGAGGTGAACTTGAATAAAAAGTAAAATATTATACAAGTTATTCCAGTCCACAACTTACTCCAATATGCAAAACTATTGTCAGGCATTTGTAGTGTAATGGCTACATCAGAATATTGAGCTAACAGCCTGGAAACTTATTAAGAACCAAACATGGTATATAGGCCTATGTAAGTGTCTTATATTCTTAAGTGTCCGGTGACAAAGTACCTAGGGGGAAACGTTAGCTTTCAGAAATAAAAAATGGATCGGAGCACAAACGAAAGGGAGGTTGAAGGAGGCTATTGGAATGCAGCTCAGAGACTATGGTTCCGGACATATATCCTCCACACCTCGACCATATGGATATACCATTCAATAATACTAGCAATCCAGTCTAAAGCATACACTTATAATATACGTGTACTAAATTGTTGCTTAAATATAGTCAAAGTAGACCTTTGGCATTTGCTGTTACCAACCAGTAAATTACAAACAATGGGGACACGGTGTTATATTTAAATTTACTATAAAACACTTTCAGTGGTCCTTTATCTGACAAAGAGTACCCACTGTTTGAGTTTTAGAGTCACAGCAAAAATTAAACTATGTGAACATACAATAATATCAATTTCTCTGATCGGTATAATATCGTGACATACGACTCTAAGCAGAGAATTTCCTACTTACAAATTACTTGGTGTGTGTCTTATCTATAAAAAATAATATTTGAATTTTACTGCAAATATCAGATATCTTTAATACCATAGTAAATCAAATATGAAGCAAAAGGCAACACAGCACTGCAAACACGGAAAACCTGACGGGAAGGAATCTTTTGATTGTTCAAGCAAGCAGGATAAACCTTGGAAGGAATCTTTTGATTGTTCACAGCAAGCAGGATCAAACTTAGACTACAAAGTGAATTCTCTCATGATAAGACTCTAAGCAGAGTATTTCCTATTTACAAATTACTTGGTGTGTGTCTTATAGATACAAAATATAATTGATTTTAACTGCAAATATCAGATATCTTTAATACCATAGTAAATCTAATAAGAAGCAAAAAGCAACACAGCACTGCAAACATGGAAAACCTGATGGGAAGGAAGGGTAGTCATGGAGAGAGACCATAGGACACTAGGAAGGATTCGTAATATTTTGAAATCAAAGAAAATATTGAAGAACTGCACAAAAATCGGAAAAGGGGAACGGGGTGGTGAGTGTGATAGGGCAGGTAGGAAGAAACAGATCATAGCAACTTGGGATTTTAACATCCTTTTAAAGGAATTGAAATGACAATGATGAGAATCCACAGCACGGTGCAAAATCCGGGAGAAACTCTGCAAATTGTGGCTTTCTCTAAGAGAGAATTGCAGAAGTGGAGTTAGATACGTCACCACAGAATGCAAAACTTGTTGACACCAGTCGAATGGTCTTACCTTCTGTAGTATTGGCTTCACCCTCTTCCTCCTCCTCCTCTCCCTCCTCTTTGCCTCTTTCCTTCCCCCCAAGTTTAATCCCATCAATCCCATTTACAAATTCCCTTTTCATCAGAGGTTCGTCCTCATTGTCAAACAAGTCATCGTTACAATAATCTTCCAGAGATTCAAACTGGGGAATCTCCAACTGAATGTCAGTTGGAGGAACCTCTTTCATGTTTGGGAATGGAGGGAGAGAGCCCTCGCTGTCAGAGGGTGCAAGCATTTCATCCTCGTCGATGTAATTAACATCGTGGACGATATAACCGTCCTCATTCATCTCCCCTCCGTCTTGTTCCAATTCCTCTGTTTTTTTGTGGTAGGCATGCAGGAATCATAATGACACATAATTATCACCTCAATGTTCATTAATAAAATAATTTCAAACATGCAGAGTTAAGCAACCAACACATTCAAATATTTAATGAACTCATAAGCAACGTTGCTTCGGGATCCACTTTGACACAGATACAACAGATGTCAAAGAGAGAGGTTATGTTGACTTTTGTAAGGTGTTTGAAAAATTTGTTTGCCATAGATGTGTAAATATACTTAAAACTTCTGTGTACTTAACCTGAAATGTTTCCTTTTGTGTTGAGCCAAGTTGACAAGCTTGCTCATACTATGGCAATTGCTTTGTGGTGAAATGGCAGGTTATATTCAGTGAATAATTTAATGTTCAGATTTTTGTGCTGCAGTTTTGAAGGCAGATCTGAACTTTTCACCTTATACCATACTACAGTTCGAGTGTGAAAAACTTGCGACACAACTTTAGACTAATATAGCAATTTGACCATTTTGTATAATACTTTGTGATACGTTGTAATACTGGTAAAAAATTATATCACCAGGTTTATATTGTAATGGAACCTTTATGTGGGTCTCAAAAGCATGTTACAGAGATCGTAAAAACATAAAATTGCAAAAACATACCAAATATTCTATACATATCTTTCAAAATAAATCTGCAATTTGGATTGGGATGTAACATATTTAATTACTGACCAAAAACTTTAATAATAACACATATTAGCCCTTAACTATTAAAGAGATCTATCCTATAATAACTCCTTTCAACTTGTTCTATTGCACACTTTCAAATGTTAGATAACAGCTCAAACCTTTTAACCTTGATACAGACTGTATTGCTTGTGTATGCTATTCAGCATATATATATAAATATGTACCTGAACAGCCGAACCTCTCATATTTCAAGTAGCCAAATAATAATTGCAAGGCATGGCGAGGCTTTGTTGTGAATGCTACACAAGTCAGTGTATTTTAAATAAATCTTCTTAAAATCTTGCTTTATTGAACACTCATAACAAAATCTTAGCGTGACTTACCTGCTGAGGCCTATTCTAAAAAGTACATCACAGCATCGAGTGATTGACAATACCAAACAAGGATATATTCTATATTCTTGTTTTAAATTTGTAAAAAAGTCACGGAAAATATTGGGGAAAGTCATTCCAGAATAATTATCTAAACTTGCAAGGGCGATGGGGCATGAATTAAAATATTGGGTCTATTTCTTACGGTTTCCGTGCAAACTTTTAAGATCTCTGCTATCCCCAACTAATTAAGATCTTTCAAAAACATCAATGATTGTAAAAGATTAATTTTGTCAGCAGATGCAATAAATTTAGGGAACTACCACATACACAAGTTTGGAAGATGGGAAAATCCTGATAAGAGGGACAAGTCAGTCACACAAATAAAGTGTCACATGATTCATCTTTGATTATAACATGTTCAAAAGGCACTAGCAGCTCCATATGCTTCATTTTCAAGCACCTCAATACTTAACTGATATGCTAACTGTGTACAAGCCTAACAGAACATTGAGATCGGCCAATTCCCTTTCACTAGTGGTCCCCATTGTAAGGACTGCTACATACGGCGACAGACAATTTAACTTTGCTGCTAGCAAGCTATGGAATGCACTGCCAAATAATATCCGTGATGCCAAAACATTAGCCACTTTTAAGAAATTACCTTAAAACTCACTTTTTCTTTTTAGGAATTTCACTGTAAATCTATGTTGTTTTTAAAAATTTTCTTTAGTATAGATATATATATATTTTTATATTAACATTCAAGCTGCGTCCATTTTATTTTTCGTATTCATATTTTAAGGGGTTTTGTCATTTTGTTACTTAAATTTACTTAAAACTCACTTTTTTCTTTTTTTAGGAATTTCATTGTAAATCTATATTATTTTTTAAATTATTCCTTCGTATATATATTTTTTTATATTAATATTTAAGCTGCGTGAATTTTATTCTCCATATTCATATTTTAAGGGTTTGTCATTTTGTTGTCATTGTAAAGCGCTCTTGAACATGCTTAAGCATGAAAAGAGCGCTATATAAATTTGGTAAATAATAATAATAAAATAATAATATGAGTGCAATTTAAGGGTTTTATAGAATCTATCCTAACTGACATACCCTGGGTGCACAGCTAGATTACATGCCGACTAAAACACCCATTCCCCATTTTTTCGTCAAACATTTTGTTTCTAGCGTAAACATACTATCCATGTGAAACGGAGCTAGCAGCTCCATACAACTGCAATATAAGTGTTAATAGAATTTCATGAATGACGAAGGTGAACAGGTTATGTGTGCACTACAATAAAATGAGGTTTGTATGAAGACAATACTAGTAATTAGTTAATGTCATTAAAACACAACAGCAGATCAACAACTAACTACATCCCCTTTTTAGCACTTTGTATTTAATCCAGCAGGCATTCGTTCGTTTTGCTTGCAAACAGAAATTGCATGCATTTCATCTTTTCTTCTTTCAAATAATGTTTCAAACAGATGTTCCAAACATTATATCTACAAGTAACTGAAAGATTTTGAAACCCTTTTGCTTGGTTTTGGAAGTTCATGTTATTACACTCCAATGAAACTTTTTTTTTTTTAAACTGCTTTTTCTTTCATGCTAAATGCTATTAATTGCATGTTTAAAGCTGGATTTTGCATTGGTAGAAACTGTTCATAGTATTTTTCAAGTATTCTGACAATCAGCTATTCTAAAGAAGTCATATGAAGTATTCATAACAAAAATGGCAGCAAAAATTTGGGTCACATAAACTTTGCTTTCCTTTGTAAACCTCTGAAATTAATGAACAATTTTGTCATTCCTATTCTACATGGTTTGTAGAATGACACATCAATTAAAGTAATAAAACCCTGACTGTGACAAAATTACTATGGGTCATTGAAAGAGATATGGTATAGCCCCCTCTATTACACTCTGACTTGCAGGGTATCGATAACTGTTGTTTTTTACTTCTCTGCTGTTTTCTGTTTCTGTCAGGTGTTTTTTTGCTTCCTGATACATGGTTTGTAGAATGACACATCAATTAAAGTCATATAAACCTGACTGTGACAAAAATGCCTATGGGTCATTGAGAGAGATATGGTATAGCCCCCTCTATTACACTCTGACTTGCAGGGTATTGATAACTGTTGTTTTTACTTCTCTGCTGTTTTCTGTTTGTCAGGTGTTTTTTTTTTGCTTCCTGATACATGGTTTATAGAATGACACATCAATTAAAGTCATATATACCTGACTGTGACAAAATGCCTATGGGTCATTGAGAGAGATATGGTATAGCCCCCTCCATTTTGCTCTGTACTTGCAGGGTATCAATAACTGTTGTTTTTTTTACTTCTCTGCTGTTTTCTGTTTCTGTTCTGTCGTGATTGCTTCGTTGGTCTTGTTTAAGCACGCAAGTTCCCAAGAACCTTATCTTATCAAATTACAAGTTATATCAGTTTTATATTCTAACAAGTGAAATGGTAGAATTGTCAGGCATTCAGGAGTATATTAAAATGAAAATGAATTCAGAATGGAAATGGATGGGAAACCAAACATCAATTTTTTTTGCAAATTCTTTCAATGACACAATTAAACTATTCATACAGAGAGACAGATTGACAAACAGACATACAAAATCTAGTCTAAATGTAAGAGTTTAATCGCGTGGGAAAGTAATCAAGAGACAGATGAAGGAATTTCAGCAAATAAAGTCAGAATGTAAAGACACAAGAGAGTGCGAGAGAGAAACTTTTCATTTTAAATTTGCACTTGAACCTACTTTACTTGTGGCACTTCTTAATGGTTTAGTTTAATTTAGTTTAGTTTAGTAGAAAAAAGGATCAGGAGGGACACTTAAGTCCCCATTGACACTACTTGCAAGTAAAACTTTCTCAGGCAAACCGTTCCACTCATTCACAACCCTATTACAAAAAAAGTTATGCCGAATATTAATCCTACTATGTGACTTTTGGAGTTTAAGACAATGACCTCTGGTACAACTACTGTTAGCAAACATGAAAAAGTCGGTAAAGGATAAATTGTCAAAACCATACACAATCTTGAAAATCTGAATCAAGTCCCCATGTAACCTCCTAAGCTCCAGTGTGGTGAGATTCAACAGTTGTAACCGCCTATAATAAGGAACACTCTTTAAGGAACTAATCATCCTAGTAGCCCTCCTCTGGACCTTTTCAAGTACTTCCTTATCCTTAGCAAAATATGGGTTCCAAGCCTGCACAGCATACTCCAGATGAGGCCTAACCAACTGTTTATAAAGCCTAACTACGATGTCCTCTTCATTTTCAATACAATTATTTTCTTCAATTGGTTATCTTAACACAGTTGTTAGAATGTTATAAATGGAATTGTAAGTAGAAGTTTCTAAATTGGCAATAAAAATGGAGTTGTGAGCAACTTGAGAGAAAGAGAAGTGTGTGAGAAATGAATGACACTTTAAAAAGTAAAGTTACCAAAGGTTTTCATTGGACCAGTTGAACCATATTTCGAACCTGAGAATTAATAAAATTGTACTCCAAAAGTTGTATGTTACTTCTTCCACAGAATTGTTGAAAAGTAACTGTATCCCTTTAATCATCCTCGAGACCGCCGCAAATAAGACCTAAACTTTGTGAAGCAATATTGTCAGAGAAGCCAACATGTCCAAAAATTGCCACTTCTCATTTGCTAAATCATAAATTTTTATTATTTCCATTTGCTGTGCAATCAGATATAAACTTTGTGAAGCAATGTCAGATATGCTGACATGTACAAAAATTTTCCTTCGCACCTCCACACCTCTCATTTGAAAAATTCTTCATCTGCCTGCAACCTGTCCATAAAGGATGTGTATTACCAATATTATCAGCAACTGCAGTGTATTTGGTATAAACACAGAACATGTGTGCAATTAATTAATTTTGTAAGTTGTAACAGCAACTGCAGTGTATTTTCTTTTTAAATGTTGGGCAGACATTAACTTTCTAAGAAGCATATATATGTATATTTATATATATATATACACTTCTGGGTGATGGATGCATCAGATCTAAGTGTATTTATATATACTGTGCCAGTTTCTACTATCACATCAGCAGCTACCTGATCATTGGTCAACAAATGCAGAATCTACAGTTTGATAAAAGCAATAAAATCTTCATAAAAATCTCACATATTACACACACAAAAAAAAAGAATTAGGAACCTCCCACCCCAAGTATCTCTCCTCAATGATCTAATTAATGGTGTTAGTTGGACCCTCCACAATGGCTCAAACTACTTTGGAATAGGTGCTATATACAGATATATAGGGAATATAAGCATGCATTATTGGTGATGATGTATGATATATAAATATTACTCTGGGTAAAAAATATGTTTTTTGATTGATTAAAATTATTTTCTAATACTTGTCAAAGTTTTTTTTTGTGGGGGGGTTCAAAACAAAAAATGCTGTTGAAGTAATTTAGATGTAAGAAGCCAACTATAACTTAGTTTAACTTCTGAGCAGGTAAATTATTCGATACAAAACCCTAACCTACTCTTGGCATGCTCTGATTGCCCCCTTCATGCTATAAGCAAAATAAATCAGCTGGAATATCAAACCTGTTAAAAACACTGACTGCAAAGCTTGATAGCCTAGAGTATGAAGTAATATGGAGAGTAGTAGTCAAAGGTGTTGTATTACAATAAAGTGGACCATATTCCACTTAAATCTCACAAATACAGTTGTTATCATGTGCTAGCTTGTCATGTTAAGATCACAACAAAACCTAAAGAAGTCTTCTACTTTTCAAATCCAACATCAACACCTGGCCTAGTGTTAAAGGCCCACAGCATAGTAGATGTAGAAAATTTACTAAAGATACTATTAGGCCTATAGCTAGTCTACCGTAGGGGCATATGATACATGGACCTAGCCTAGCTACAGGCCTACTGTGTAGTAGATTATATGCACCTAGCCTATATCTATAAGCATACTATGATGGCATACTAAGCCTAGCTATAGGTCTACTGTGTAGTAGATCATATGCACCTAGCCTCTATCTATATGCCTACAGCATAGTATGACAGTATACCTAGCCTAGCTATAGGTCTACTCCATAGTATGATAGCACACTAAAGGCATCTAGCCGACAATACCGTAGTAAGACCTACAGCCAATGGGGAGCGGAAGAGGTTTTGGAGGGGCACAAGCATCTAGGGGCAGTGGGACATGTGACTTTGATTTAAGTGGGAAATTAAATATTACATCAAAACTTTCAAACAAAATGAAACGTCTATGCATTACATACCATAAATGCCAGTATTTGAATTTAATAACAATCATGAGTACATTTCCATCTCTATTTTCTCTTAATTTTGAAACAACTAAGCAGTTTCTATTTATAATTTTTAATTTTCCAACAAAGAGACACTTTTTAAATAACAAAAGGCAACGTTTTACTTTAAAACAAAAACGATAAAGGTAAAAACAGGATACTTTTTTACCAAAGAGAGGCATGTGTAAATTTTTAATATAGACATTTTCAAGGTTTTCTTTTCAGAACTAGGAGAGCATATGATCCATGTTCTAATCTAAACTCATCTAAAATATAGTGAAGAATTAAGAGCTGTTAAGTAACTTTATGACTTTCTTTTTTCCTACTTTTCCTTTCCTACTTTTCTACTTTTCTTTTCTACTTTTCTACTTTTCTTTTCTACTTTTCTACTTTCCTACTTTTCTATAGTTTTCTGCGTGTTTTATATTTTTTATATGCATCTTTCCAGCTTCTTCCGATTTAGATCATTAATGAAATTACTCTTAAACTTGCACAAGTATTTGCTTCAGTTACAATCTTAATTCAGAGGTGTAGTCGGGTCCTATTTAGAACTGATTGCAAAAACACTGTTATTAGATAAGGGTTCAAGGGACGCCAAAGGTGGAAGAGGTCTGGGAGCTACAAAATAGCTACAACATCTGCAGACGTTTTCTGTCAATATAGCAGTCAGTTGTATTTCACAACAGATCATGTGACGGCAGCCAATAGGAACTTAACAGATATATTTATATGCAAGTGCTGGAAATGTTATCTAGAAATAACTTTGCTGTCACAGACTTTCAAAGCCAGGGAGAATGTATCCAATGAATGTTCCCTCACACAAGTGAGAGCCTTCTTTCTTTCTTTGTTTCAGCTTCAAACTCTTGAAGAGTATTAATTAAGTCAACTCCCAACTTTAAATGGGAAATTTTGGGAGGGGACCTGACCTACATTATGATTGGCATGTTCTTTGAAAAAAAGCTATAAATTCATCAGATGATTTTTAATTTTGTGATAATGCACACGACGTAACAAGCTGCTTTAATGATTCCAGCTGTGCTGTTGATGCTGTATTGGGGGTAGGCTGTATGATACAGGCATGTATCTAAATGATCTTTGTACATGGTACAGCAGCCAGAGTGCTACAGTTATGAGGTGACAGGTAAGGGAGGAAGGGCAGTATTTAATAACTTTGTACATAATACCATGTACCGTGTAACTAGCCAGGCTGATCATTTTTGCTCTCATGATTTGTGTTTGCTACGAACGATCTGCTCGACTTCACATCCAACGTCATCTTGTCGATACGAAAGATGTGACACTTCATAAATTTGGAGAGAAAGAAAACGCTTGTAGCGATGATTGTAAAGGCAGGTGTATTCTGATCTAACCAAGGATTTTGTTGTCAAAGATTCTTCCGGGGGGGGGGGGTTATTTCCAATAAAGTCAAGGGTCAGGCTTACCTCCATTACCGATCGATTTTGGCGGTCTCCTCATGATACTCGGTTGTCGAGGAAGCTGAGGATGAAGAGACGCTTGGTATCTCAATATCAACTCGTCTTCACTGTCCGATGAGCTCTCATCGTCGTAGCCATAACTCTGATCTTTAGGAATGATAGGTCAAGATTTTGTTGGTTCATAAAATAAGAAGAAACCCCCAAATGCATTTCATTGTCAGAAAATATACCATTTTTAAATCATCAAAATTAATGAGAACCAAATAAACAAATAATTGTAAACATAGTATTGGTGCTTACAATGCTGATTTCAGATTATAATAATCACTTACAACAGCAATGACAACACTCAACAATAACAACAGCAACACAATCACAAAGGATATTATTTGTTACAAAACTAACCATTTGTATTTCATGGATTTTCATTAATAGACAATCTTGACACAAGGCCAGTGTCTAACAGTTCAAAACATCCACAGAATAGGAAGTATGTAACAAGTATCAGCAATGGCATAAAATAAAATACAACATTCTAAGAAAATGGAACAAGTTAGTCACAGTCATGTAAAAGCTTTCATTAAATCTAAATGTTACAAATATTATCAAGAAATGATGTATTTAATTTGATTATTATTATTATAACTTTGTTTTGTGGTAAATATTTTAATGCATAACCACCTGTTGGACTTTCCTTTGCATTAAAAAAGGTAGCTTTTAGCTATTGGCTACAGAATTAACAACTATGTAACATGAGGAATTGCTATGAAAGGACATTGAATACCCTAAACCGCTCAGTTTTCCTAATTGTATGTTCTGAAGAACTGGTCATTTTTTTTTCATCGGAAAAAGCCCTCACTTCACAGAATCGTTTTAGATAGCCATTATAAGGCATTGGTCCGGGTGTATATCACGTAAACCCAGAAGAGCAACATTTCCTTTTCTTTGAAACGGTCGGTCTTTGTGTCGGTCTTACCTAGCTTAGCCTTCTCCTTGTTCGCTACTGGTTTGTCGCTCTCCAGACACGGAAAGCCACCGCAGTTTGCAAAACACATGGCTTTGTTGAGGTAGAGGAAGAACAGAACCAGGAGCAACAACAGGAAGAAGATGACGCCCATAAAAACAATGGCTTGGGCAGGAACTGTGCAGAATGATGGAAGTAAAGAATTAGCCACTTCAAAAAATATAGCTGTAATCAGAGACACTTTGGATGACCAGAATAATAATAAAAATGCAACATTACACTATATGTGACACTATAATGACACTGTATACGGTATCTACCAGTGGCGTAGGAAAGTACTTTTGAGTGGGGGGGCTGAAGACTGATGGCCGGCCTGGGGGAGGGGTCTTTTTTTGGATTTTTTTTGCATTTCCAGGTGGCCTCAGATGCAATTTGGTGCAATATAGCACACTTCAACACCCACTCCATTTTGTAAATAATTTTGCATTTTCACCTGGCCTTAGATGCAATTTGGTGCTCCAAATGAGATTTTTTTCTCATTTGGAAATGAAAAAGGGGTTTTCTGACTTGCGGAGCGGGGGGGCGGAATGATACTTCCGCCCCACCATATTTTTCACTGGGGGGGCTGGCGCCCCCCCCAGCCCAACCGGTTCCTACGCCCTTGGTATCTACTATACCTAAATTCAAGCTTAAGCGTGTTACTTTGGTTTAAGGATAATCCTCAAGGTTCCCTCAAACTCAAAGTCCCACAAAGTTTTTACAATATTTTAAGTAATTTAATTTATTGTTTCATATGCAAACCTACTTTACCAATTCTGCATACCTGTATATACTGGTATGCTCTTGTTACTATAGTAACAGATTAACATAACAGATAAACCGCTTACAGTACAGTATCTTTGCCTTTTTACACTTCAGTATATATTGCCAACACAAAAATCATATTTTATAAAACAAAAAATTATACACAGCTTGTTTGTGTATAATTATCTAAAACGAGGCTTCAAGCTGCCCATCATCATCCTAGTCTCGTTATACGACCAGATGAGCAAAACTTTAACACATGCTCTCAACTTGGAAGAAGAATTTGATGGGGAATATCTTACAAAGTGTTTGTTGTAAGAGTATGTAATAAATACTATGATATAATAAATAACATGCCTCACTGACATTTTATCATTCTTCTTCTTAAAGTTGAGCAATGTATTTAAAAGGATTTTCCTCTAATAACAAAATATATCTACCCAGTATGAAGCACAATGTATGCTTTTGCTATCACAGTACCTCTCATTTTACCAAAGTCAAAAACACTTGTTCCTTCAGAAGATTTATCCTCTTTCTGTTTTGCTCAGATTGTTATTTCGACAAAATTTTATCCTCAGAATTTTAAAAGACCTTGAATCACAAAGATTCATTTAGAGTTGATCTTACCCTGTGACATCATTCTCCTATTATTAATTATCGTGCATCCAGGTAACTAAATTTCCATTTTTCTCTTTTTAGCTCAGAAAAATATTAGCCATAAAATTATTCATTTGGGGAACTCAAACGCAATTACATATATTTATTTTGCAAGCACGCTCTGATGTAATAACCAAAATTGAAAGATTTTGCTATTAAACCAGCTTATCAATTTTTGCTCGTAATTAAATCAAAGTTGTGGAGGTTGTGTCTTTTGGAGGTTACCTTAAATTTATCAAAACATAACGCAATCACTTCCCGTTTTCTGGCTCACTTTTTTTGAGCCTCTTAAGCAACGATACAATATTCAGTATAATGTACCTACAGTATATTGTGATGAAACAGTGTATTTAAATGTGTGGGGTAAACATGAGTGGCAGTAAGCAGTGTCTTCTGAACTACAATCTGAACTACAACTACAGATTCAGCCTCCTGTTTTCAGAGTTGTTTACTGCTATCAGGTCCAGCTGGAAGTTGATAAGGATTGGGAAATGAACATTAATCTTGTTTTCTTTTGTACCTTGTTGTTGTCAAAATAAATTGTTTTCAAATAAACCATAGTTGAAACATGAATTTGTTTGTATATTGAGCTATCTTCAGTAGGCCCTTATATAAATTAATGCTAGTATTTTGTCTCAATGCATATTTTAAATAACCTGTCCTCTAAAGCTAAAACTAATGTCATCATTAACAAAAATGATGAATATGTTCTCTTCAAATAAAACGTAGCAGATTCCTTCCACACCCATCCAACCCATCCACTCATCCCTTCCACGTCCCATCCCATCTGACCCACCCACCCACTCATTCCTTCCTCACCCAATCCAACACCACCCAACCCAACCCACTCATTCCTTTCACACGCCATCCCACCCACTCATTCCTTTCACATCCCACTCCGACCCACCCATTCATTCATTGCACATCCCATCCCATGCCACTCCAACCCACCCACTCATTCCTTGCACATCCCACCCCGACCCATCCACTGATTCTTTCCACACCCCATCCCATGCCACCCCAACCCACTCATTCCCTTCACATCCCATCCCATGCCATCATGACCCACCCACCCACTCATTCCTTCCATACCCCATCCAACACCACCCGACCCACCCACTCATTCCTTCCTCACCCCATTCTGACAGTGACCCACCCACTCACTCTTTCCACATCCCATCCCAACACACTCATTCCTTCCTTACCCATCCCATGCCACCCCAACCCACCCACTCATTCCTTCCACATCCCATCTTGACCCACACACTCATTCCTTCCACATCCCACCCCAACCAACCAACCCACTCATTTCTGCATGTCCACTTTCAGATCTCCTTTATTTATCATCGTCAGTCAACTCCAGGAAACTATATGACAGCTTATATCGATAAAAAAAAAAAAAAATCCTACTGTACAATTGCAGCACTCTTGTTCATTCCCCTTAATTAGCTGTTCAAGTCATCGACCCTCATTATATTATCAGTGAAGGACTTGAAGGACGAAACAAAAATAAGGGTTGTAGCATAAATCAAGGACCATCTGATGTGTTTTGACATTTAACACATTAAAGCGATATGTTAAAGTTTAGCTCTCATATCATGAAAGACACTAAAATAAAGCGATCCATTTAACACTTTTTGCAGCAAATTCTTTGCCGGCAGAATTGATTCAGTTCTGGTTTCTAATTAGATACTGAGTCTTATGCGAATCTCTCTTGTAGATACTGTACTACCAATGCAGACACAAACCACCCAACCATCATATCCGTCTTATATGACAGAGATAATCTTTGAGAAGAATTCAGTTCCCCAATTGCAGAAGTTAAATTAAGTAGAAATTTCAGGTAAAATGTTTTTGTTTTTATTAATTGTTCCCATTAGTTCTTCACAGATAATTTCCATGACATAAGTGCATTATCATTACAATCTCATGTTCTCACTCATTAAGTATACATATATATGCAAATTAATTTGATAGCCCTAAAGGAAAAACATACCATAGCAACCTTTGTCTCCCAAGTCAGGAAATAATGGTGTTCCAACTTTAACATATAAACTGTACTCATGACTTCACATACATATATAAGGCAACATTGGATTTCTAGTCATGCATATATACGCAAACAAATTAATCGAACGATCTGAGGAAGTGACACCCATTAAACACGATTATAACAAAGGTCAAGACCACAATTTACCAGCAGCCTCAGATAATTTGCTAGTAGTCATGACAAGTGTTGCCAGTGATCCAACAATTAGAAGAAAAACATCGCTCAAAAGGATTTTTATCCTGAAAATTTTCTCATACCAAATCGTCTTACGACGATCCAGCCCTGGACGCCGACCCACTTTGGGGTCCTGATTTGTTCAAAGTTTGGGAAGCACGGCTGTGGACTATAAAAATTGCTCTGTATTTTATTGAAGGAATAATTTCAGGGTGGCAGCTACTGTACTCAGTACTAAAGTCCCATAACAACTTAGGTTATTATTTAAAATGAGTTGATCATGGGAAAGTTTTCTTTTTAATAATTGACTATAAAATATAATTTAAAAAGGTGAACTTGTGGAGAAAATGTTTCAAATTTGCTTTTTACATAATTCTTATACAAAAAAATCTCTGGGCTATGAAATGTTGATGAAAAGGTCTAGGAAGGTGTCTAATAAACATTCATTATTCTTTATAGTTTATACCAGTTTTTGTTTTGTTTTGTAAAACACTGTTAATTGGGCCTTGTCGAATTACTGGCCAAACTCAAACAGCTGTTTTAACCGGGGCAAAATGTTACAATGACCAAGCACAGGACATTGTGTGTTCCTACAATCTATGATAATTTTTGCAGTAATTTAGTGTCCTTTGTACATAGAACAGAACCAGTGGCGGAGCTAGGGGTATTGGTCAGGAGGGGCGAGAATGGTCTGTAGGGGCGCTTTCGACACTATCTAAGCGGAGCGCCACCATTGGTTGGCGCGGAGCGTACAGAAATTTTTTGAGTAAAGATACACTCTAGATCGCCGGAAATGACTCTTTCCGGGCCTTGCTAATTTGCAGATAAACGAAGAATAAATAGGTGTTATCGCCATTTTGTCAGAAAATTACACCAACAAAATGTGACAAATGTCAATAGGTAGATGAGAGCGCAATTAAAAAGTCAATAATCGCAAATAAGTAAAAAGTGGTAAAAAGCTGAAAAAGGCGCCAGCAGTCTATTTGAGTCCGTCAGGGGGGGCATCCGCCCCCCCTGACTGTATGGACGCTCCGCTACTGAACAGAACTTGTACATAGTATTTGTACTGTACTATGTACATAGTACTTGTGCATGTACATAATACATAGTACACATAATTTGTACATCAGTACATAGATCAGAACATAGATCAGAGCTTATCGATCCTACCATCGTACTTACTGTTATCAATAATTGGATAATTGTTGATATTGCTAATTAATAAACCACACAAACACACAAAAGATAATTGGCATGCAATGAAAGAGAATGTAATTAATACACAAATTAATTTGCATACACAGTGAATTTGTAACCAGGGTGCTCGAGTATATGGTATCAGAGTGTTTCATACCACATGTTGATTGGACGAAAAGATGTTATGATCTGAATTTGTTCAC
>JAIPMN010007860.1:0-13170 GCA_020650975.1 Apostichopus californicus
CACTTCTCCCACCATATCAAGTATATTTTCAGGTGATTTATACCAGAAGATATAGTTTTGGGGTGTTTTAAGGCTTAGGTGTCCGGAATTAGAAGTGTCCATGCTACATTATGAAAATGATTCCTCTCAAACAGAACTTCTACAGCTGTTTAGGGAGAGTTGAATTTCTTCATGAAAGATGACATTTTGCACGAAATGAAGCTATATAGATACACGCGACAACAAGTGTACACAACTGACCAACTTGTTGATTGAAAATGGTGCCAAGAGTAACTTTATATGAGCAAGTTCCTGCTTCAAATTTCCCGAATTCAGTCAGTCACTTTGTGACCGAATTTCGTTCTTCTCTAGTAATAAGGTGATTCATTTCTGGTCTGATTTTTAAAGTTTGATGCAAAGTCAAACATTTGGTAATAACTTTAATTAAATCAAAAGGAATATAAATGTATCAAAGATATTGCTGTATTTAATGTATTCTATACATATGGCTGTATACGTTACAGCAGTCTATCAAGTTAGTTGATGCGTAGCGAAAAGAAGTATTGCTATTCAGTTTTCAGCTTAATACATTTATTGCTGGAAACTGAAAAAACGTAAAACGATTTTTCTTCATCCTCACACGAAATACTGGTACTATGAAAATTTCTTCACATAGGCCTATATGTGTAAAGTATAAAAACAAGGCTTAATAACAGAGAAAAACGTTCAAAAGTCTTGTAATAGAAATGTATCTAACATTCATCTAAATTTTGTCTAAATTTGCGCTTGAAAAGAAGGAAACTTCAACGGGATACCAATGGCAATTGCTAACAGTAAGAAACAAAACCATCGGTGTTGTTGTACTAGCTATGATTACTCAATGCGAACTGCCACGGGGCGCACAGCTCCAGCAATCAGCAAATGGGTGACGTCTTCACATGGACAACGGTGCTTGAATTCCATCATGTGAGTGCCATTGACGGCCACTTTGTAGCAATCCTTCTCGCAAGAGAAAACCACCTACGAAACGAAAAGAAGAACACAATTTTAGCAGGCATATTTGGTGTGTGTATAGGAGAGGAGGGGGGGGGGGAGGGGAGGTGGGTTGGGGGCTGCTCCGTTGGGGGGGCTTTTGTGGTTCGGTTAAGTAGGCTATTAAAGAGGGTCTCATGAACATTCAATTGCGCCAGCTGCTATCCATGTACCATGGAAACATGCGCGCGCGGTTTTAGAAAGAAATTTGCTTTAGATATGAAAATGTCATCACCTTACCGATTGACCTTGTCTGGCCTCATAACTGTAACATTAAAACTTTTGCAAGTTTCCATTATGTACTCCGGCCAATATGACTTTCTCCCCCTCCAAACTCTTTGATCATAGAAATGATCACACGTTCAGAATTATTTCGACAGCAAGACTGACGACAATCAATTTGAAAGGGAACTTGTAATGAGAATGAATTCAGGAAAAAGTTTGCTTTGAAATAACGTCTGGTTTCGTGACCAGACTAAATTTAAGTGAAAAAATTTATAGAGGTTCGTGGAAAGAAAGTTATTTTTGCAAACACATTTTGTGGGGAAAAACAGTGTTTTCTCTCAATCTTCTTATTGTTATGTACGTACCTCAACGTAAATATTTAATTCAGCACAATATAGCGCCCTCAACTATAAAATGCTAACAGAATCATGCATTTGTGTGCTAAAAGACAGAATTGGTTTGGAGGGCACTGAAAAGTCGCAATTGTCCCCAAACGATGATTGCTAATTTAAATATCAATTATTGACAACATTTCACACTGGTGATAACGTGGGAGAGGAAGTGGATGAATGTAAGGAAGGGGAAGAGGGGGGTGTATCGGTATAGAGGAGATGGTTTCCTGTCTTGGGGTCTTGCTGTGAGGGAGTGGGGTACGAAGAAGGGGTGGTGGATTACACGGCCTAGGCAGAGATTTCGAGGTCACCTCGTACTGACATTGCCAAAGAGTAAATATTTAACCTTGTCCATGATGTTGGATGATTTAAGAATTTCTGAGGATCCTTCTGGTGCATTTTCTATTAAACTAATGTCAACTTCAGAATAACCTAACCTTAACTAAAAAAAACTTAAGTTAAACTAAACTATATGCATCTTCTACCGACGTGTATCAGTTTCATATCCTCCTTGGTCGGTATACATAACCCTTATACATAACACCCTGTTAAAATTTTACCTGGAAGAAACAGTTAGCCACAAATGGGAAATCACCGTCCAAGTCAGTCTCTCTCTGCTCTTTGTTCCACTTATTGTCGACTTTATTGTTACGTACGACCACACCCTTACCGAATCGAGGGTTAAAGTGAAACGCAACGTTAGCGTCGTCGTCATCTCCACATTGCAAATTGATGTGGAATCTGGAAAAACAAAAAACGTCAGAGATAGACAGTCATATATATAATATTTGAAAAAGGTTCATTGAAATCCACGTATGTATTTTGGGAGAGGAGGAGGAGGAACTTTGAAACAAATGTTTATTTCAAAATACGGTAACCAGAAGACTATATATGCGTGTAACTTTGTATGTATATTAATGGAAACATCTAATATGAAATGTGACCCTCTCACCCCCCCCCCCTTTCACATATTGCATTGTAGGGTATTTGTCTTACCTGTCTGGGTCTTCATTAACCAGTCCACTGACACTGATCATCATTCCTTCACTCATCTCCTCAGGAAGAGGAATACACATTGGTACTTCCTACGATATGAATAAAAAATTCAAATAGTGACGTCAAGGGATACCTTCAACTATGTAAGATCACAGTATTATTAAGTACCACAGATAATGTACCTCCCGTCCCGTGGGGAAAATAAACGATCTGTCATATAGGATGAGCTCGATAGTACCAACAGGTAAGTCCCTCTCCCCCGCCCTACTCCTTCACTCCACCATTATGCATAGCAATGTAAAAAAAAAGTTTTTTATAAATCTATATAAATTTGAAAGTGAGACAAATTATTTTGAGGACAAATGCACCGTTAGTTACGAACGGTTACTGCATGCATCCAATTCATAGGCTTTTTATTATTGTACGTGCGAAAATATTTAACAGTGGACTCAAGTCTAACTGGGTAAAGGGGCAAAACTCGTTCCAAGCATAGTGCAATAAAATATATGTTTACCCCTCCAAGGAAAAAGGAACCATCACGCCAAGGCATCACGTGGAGTTTCTATCATAGGAAACAAAGATAAGCTTGGTTATGATTAACTTGTAAGAGACAATGAAAAGGGATCTTCTGAAGTAATGTTACATGTTTAGCAAAGCTACCCTGCGTATAGTGACACATTACATTGTAACAATAACTACTTGACAAAGACTGTACGTGCAAAATTAATTTTTCCTCTTTTAGATGACTATAAATTACTACTGTATATCAGTCCAGGTGGATTTCAGTTTTGTATTGGGAGGGGGGAGGGGGAGATGACTCTCCAAATATCTGGTGTTCATCAATAAAATTGCCTGGACAACTTAAGTCTAGCACACATAACATTTAGTCAACTTCTCAGAATGCAACCCGAAACTCGATTGGAAACAAGCTTTTATAGGGTCTTAAACAACATATTTACAATGCATTTACAAACTTAGCAAAGATAAATGGTGTTAAATGACATCTAAGGGTGTTCTTTTCCTTTATATGATGTAATAGGAACATGATTTACGGTAATTTAGGAATTATAATTTATAAAACAATCTGTTAGCATTTATGTTAAGGTCTTGGACCGATCGAGGGGCCAAGGTCATCGTCAAGTTAGCCTCAAAGGAGCATCCCACATGTAGCATATTTTATCAATTTGTCTCATTTGCTGAACTATGACATATCTAGACTAACATTCATCCGTTCTAAAAGAAAGACCAGTTTCGCAATGAAAAGTACAAAGCAGAAGACAGACAGCCTTGTTGAACTCACGCTTCTCTTGAATTCAAAAATGCAACCTGATCGGAAGAGACGGCGTGCTTTAATTATTTAACGGTTCTCTTTAATTCTTAAACGTACTTATGAGATACTTCTTAATTCTTTACATGTGACAGCGACAGATATTTTAAGGATGTGATATGATGCTTACGCTTCTCTCCTGAAGATATACAGAATACACGTCGACATCTCCTTTAATGGAAATGTTATCAACGCTGGCGACGTCTTCTATACGATGATTATAAGTACAGAACTGCTTACTGTTGACAAATATCTGTTCGTGAAGAAATAAGTTTATCGGTGAATTTTAGAAGGTGTGTGTGTGTTTGGGGGGGGGGGGGAGCATGTTCCCAACCCCCTCCTGCAAACCCACCTTCCAATCCTTGCAGGTGTAGTGGGCCTGTATATATTCTCGTTCAACACACCATATTGTATGGGGGCCCGTATATATTCTTATTCAACATACTATATTGTACCTGTCGTCTACGTTACCCTTGCACGGGAATACTTATATATAACATATGAACATATGAAAAATTAAAGAGGGACACTAGAGTATTACTTCCATTACCACGGTAACAATATAAAAAAGTGTAAATTGAATGTGATCGAGTTCGACGGCTAACATAAGCCAGGGTTCTATCAAACAGGGAAAGTGGTGGAGAAGCGAATGGGATAATAGAGAGGTGTGACTCAACTGCTTACAAAGAGAATAACACATGGAATAGCAACATTGTATGCCCCCCCCCCCTTATTCCTTACACATACATGCTGTGAACCTTGAAACTATCCACACGTCTTTTGGGGCATGCCTTTATCAACGCAAGATTCATAGAATGGAACGAAAGTTTGAAACAAAAGTCAAGTTAATATATTCATTACTGTTACATACCATTGACTAAAAACATATGCTTCTGAGTAAAATAGAGTGACCCCCGGAAGCTAAAATAGAGGGAGCCTATGCTGGTTTTACTTCAGGAGATATTTGTTGCTAAACACCGTCTTGCAGAAAAGTAATTAAAAGTGACCATTTACCAAGTCCAGTAATCTACCGCATATGATTATATCATCAGATAAACAAAACAAAAGAGGTTTTACTGACCTGGAATTTCTTCTTGCGACACAAAATGGCGATTTCAAACATTTCTCCAGCCTTGAAAGGAAAGTCGTCCTGTTCTCTGTCCTCCTTGCCCCATCCTCCTTGCTTAGTATTTCGGACGACTACTTGTCCTCCGAATCGAGGGTTAAAATGGAGGGCTATGTCATCACCTGCCATGAGATTCACGTGGAACCTTCAAAGAGATGAAACAAATTCACCAAGACTCGTGAGGATTGGCTGAACAAGTTCATGAAGATCATACATATGCAACGATCCTTTTGAAAGCTCACCCTGATCGTGCTAACTTTAGCGCATGCTTAGCAGCGGGAAAAACACGTAGATTTGGTGCTGGAAAGCTTTGGGTGGCGTTAACCTATGAATTCTCGAGAGGACAAGGGAGAGGAGGACAAGGGGTGGGTGTGGGTGGGAAGGGTGGTATTGGGGGGGGGGTATAGTAAAAGGTATAGGTGGCGGTATGATTGTATCTATGATTAGTTAAAACTTTAGATCACTGACGCGACTTTCACGGTTAGCAATATATCGGGCTTATCATCCCAAAATATTGAAGTTCCGTACACTTTAACTTGCAAGAGTATAACAAGTTATATAAAATTTAAATATATATATGTTTGTTTTCTTTCTAAATCTCTATATTAAAATTTTAAATTAGTCAATACTTTTGTCATACGATAATGTCAAAACTATAAGAGAAAAATTTACTTGTCATATCAATCATTAGTATATATTTAATTTAACAAGCATTTGATGCTGCTAAATCAACTATTTCCGATTCCATGACATTTTGAATTTACTAATAATATTATACACATAATGAATGGTTATGAGTGCAATAGTGCAAATATTTCATGAGTTGAATGAATGCGCCTCGTTGAATGGAACAAATTACATCTTTCAACGAATGAAATATTTGCACTATTGCACGAATGGAAACCATTCATTATTTGTTTTATACAACACCTTCAAATTTGGATATAATTGGATGTAAAATGCACTCGTGCAACAGATTGTTTTGAACAGACAGGTTTCTCTGCTCTCTTACCATTGAAAAAAGTGCTATCAAAAAAGTATAACCCATGGTTCTATTTCATAGAGTGCAATAGAGCGGATTTTGCATGCAATCGACGAGCAATTGACCAATCAAATGGCCGGAATATAATTAGGTGTTGTATAATTCTTGATGATGCATGGGAACACGACGGTGTAAGAATGTTAGTAATACTCGTAAGCTATGTAGAAAGAATTGCATATGTACAAGTAAACAGGTAAAAAAAGATTAATGTTAATTTATCTATCTATTACGCGATGGTCATTCTTCATAATTATTGATATCTTTGAGAAGTAAAAGTAAATTTGATTTTTACCTATCTGCGTCTTCCTTGGCCTGTCCTTGTACTATAACCTTGGAGCCAACCCGCAGGTTACCGAAGGGGATTGCCTGTGATACTGGAACTTCCTGCCAATCAAAATAATTTGTATTGATTTGATTAATTTCGTAATATTTCTAATTTTGCGATGTTTTTTCCCCCTTTTCTATGTGCATCTGGTACCTATATACATTATGTACTGTGACATATGAACAAAGCGTTTGGCACGATTCATTGTGCATAGTTTATATAGAGAATAAAAATGGAAAAATGATATTCAAAGAATGAGTGCATCACAGAAATAATATTCCATTTTTTTGTTCTTGTGTTTTGTTTGTTTGTTTGTTGTTGTTTTTTTTTAATGACATATCTGGGCCTACGACTAACAAAATACGCCAGTCACTGATAAGTATTGCATGATAACAAGTTCAAAGCAAAAACAGAGATCAAAATTATCAAAGGGATGAAAAGTTGCGTTTACATTATTAATAATGTTTAATTATTATACTGAACTACATGACTAAGATATGAGGCAAATATATAGATAAACGAAACAGGTTCACTCACCGGTCGGCATATGATATCGTGTGGTTTATTGTATGGATACTCCAAGTACTGAACGAGAAAACAAAACAAGTGGTAAATTAAGAAGGGAAATTAAATAATCCAATTCAATACTGATCGAGAGAGACAGAAAATTAAAAACAAACAAAAAATGACAATAAAATTGGTAACATCGAAATTATTCCTTGGTTAACGTCCTCATATCATGTTTATTCGCTTTCGGAGAAAAACCTAGAGGGGGGGGGGGGAGACGGGGGGGCATATAGAGGGCGTCGAAGTTCCATCCAGGTTATTTCTCCTAAATTTTTACAGCACGAGAAACAGTCGAAGGAAATCGTTCCAATTCTGGTACATTGCAAGTTATTCGACCGAAAACGTAAATGAAAGCAATCATGAAGTGATGTGCGGGTGTAATTATCTAAGAAAGGCTCTAATTTTCCAACACTTTAATTGAAATATCCATCATGGATATAATCATTTTGGGCTCCTCCCTCTGAGCGAGTTATTTCACATTATACAGACAATTTAGTGAGAACGTAAAAATTACATTTTTCGTAAAACAATACTTTTTGGATTTTATGTGTTACTCTATCATGATAAGAAAGAATTTGTTGAAATAAAGCAACAGATTTAGTTTAAGGGCCTATCTCTTTTTTGAACGGCCGAACATGGTGTGACCACTTTGTGGCAAATTTAAATGCCAGATGCTGTTTGAAAACGGACTTTTCTGGGTCGTCGTTTTTCAGAGGATAATACCCGACGTTACATCATTATACGAATACGGATAACAATATTCGATTGCGAGTAAACGAATCTAATCGATCATTGAAGATATATACACAAAAGATTTCCATAGTTGTGAGCTACAGAAACCAGATTCCATACAAGGGCAAAGAAAATACATTCTGGGTGTGTACACACTCTACTTCATACGGTAAAAGTTAATAGCGCTGTGAAACATAGACTTACCCCGCCTTCACTGATATCTATGTTTTTCAGCTTCACGCCTCCTCTCACGGCAATCGAGTTGATCAATGACAGATCCTCGATACGATGAACGTAACGGCAAAATTTTTTACCATTCACTATGACCTGACGAAGTGAAAGGTTATGACGGTAGTATACTCTCAGAAATATCTCAAATTTCAGGACATGAAAAAAATATTTAAAGGTCATCAGAGGTGGCCCAAAATTGTTTGCTAAAATATGCTCAAATTTTGAGAGGTTATGACCTGTCTAGATATTCAACGATTATTGAAGAGTTCGCAATTAGACAAGTGAATGTGTCATTGAGGAAAAAGTAGTTTTTCAATAATTCACAGTAAATATGCGATTGGAATGACCATTATTATTTGACATTCTAACATATTATTTGAGGGTAACAATGACGATATTTACTTTCTACTTTTCAGGCCCGTGTTTTGTGTGTGTGTGTTGGGTGGGGGTGTATATTGTCCGTCCGGGGGGTGGACAAGGGGAGTAGTCTTTAACATATGTGCGGTATAAGTGGACAATATATTGCATGAGTATAGAAGATTTATCACAATTCATTGCGAGTACCCGCCTTTCCATGTGTTAACTAAGAATGTTCACACGATTATGTGATGTTTTTTCGAACGCTTTCCCAAGTATGTTCAGGTCTTTGATGTATAGCGTCCCCTTCTATCACTCCCCCTCTCACATCTTGGGTTATAAGCATCATTTACCCAGTCTGCCTATATACCTACATTGAATGCTCGCCTCCCGACGTGGATGATGACCGTGAATTTATCGCCCTCGGCAAACGGGAAATCTCCGTCGCAGTCTCGTTCTTCGTCTCCCCATCCTCCTTGTTTGGTGTTACGGACAACCACCTGACCCCCCATACGGGGGTTGAAATGGAACGCGATGTCTGAGCCATCATCACAGCCACATTGTAAATTGATAGCAAACCTATAAAATCAACGTACGTGGGATTCAATACCTTGCAAAGCAATCATCTTTACAATTTACAAACAGTTAATGTATATCCAAATGCAAGAGGTGAAGGAATTGTTCAATTTCTAAGTTTTTTACAGTTGGAAGTCGCACAGTAATTTGAAACTCACATCATCCACGCCCACGCCCCTCCCCCCCCCCCCGCCTAATTCTACTTCACTTGGGATCGTAACTTTGTTCTTCTCTTAAACTTCATATTGTTAACTTGAAGTATACAACGATGCATGCGTTTAACGTCTTTACTAGTTTTTATTAGTACTGAATTTACTTTGGTAAGATTACTGATAGAATCTGACCGTTATAGGGATTAGCAAATATTACGGGTAAATTGTTCAAACAGAGCCGAAACAAACAAGAAAACTCTAAGGTAAATCTGTCCAAAGCAAAAAATAGCTGAACTCGGTTCAAAGTTCCAAAATGTTACTTTACAAGTTTTAACCATCGGACCAACCAACGATGTCAAATCTGGACACTAAAAGGTATCCTGAGACAACCTTCCTGAGAATGGCATGACCATGGGTGACCAATATTAATGTTTCTAGCATATCCGAGGAAATAATGTCTTAAATCAGGCTTTTATACACGACTTTGTGATTACCTGTTAGCGCCGTCTTCAACTTTGCCCTTTACCACAATCTTGCATCCAGGGCGGAGGCCATCCTCACAAATAGGTCCAACGTAAGGGACATCCTGAATTGGAGAAGACAAAAATGGAGAAAATGGTAAAAGGTCACCGATTTTTTTGTATAGGTTATAGGTAGATGTGAAAGTGCTTCACTTGGGCGGAGACATGTAAGAGAGGACTGAAATAAATATATTTTGAAGCAAATGAGATTCCATTGTCTAAAAGAAAATCATAGCTTCAACAAGTAAGCTTACTCTTCGACGGGGACAACTGAGTGAGGGTGGGTAGGCTTATATATGACTACAACCTAACACACGCCCCCGCTTTTGGCTGAAATTTATAGCACAACCATAGATGTCAGCGGAGGATGGGAGGGGAGAGACAGAAGGGGACTAGTGACAATTTACTTCGCTTGTGATCAAGATATACGCTTATCCTTTGGATGGATATAGGACCAGAGGATGTTTTACCGTTATTCATTAAAGTCTGAAATAGATCCTGTTCCTCTTCAACAAAATATCAAATGTAAACTGGTGCCATATAGCATGTCTGAAAACTTGTTTTAGAAAACGTTTAACAAAATGTCCAGTTTGGAAGCGTACTTTTCTTCTCAAACAAATGAAAAGGAGCCCTCAAAACATTGACGTAAACTGATATCATACCAGTGTAGAAAACATTGTCCCAACTGGGTGCGATCAAACACAGAAGATATGAGTACAGTTGAGTTATACTGACAAGATAACTTTATAGAGTTCAGTAACCCCCCCCCCCTCCCCCCACAAAAATGAACTGCTTTCTTCATGGCTTACATTTAATCAATTGATTAATGGTTATATTTCGCGCGCTTCACTACGTGAGGTAACCATAACCGGTGAGGGAATGGGAACTCTTATTGTATACTTACTGCATTTCTAACGTCATCGGCGTATTTTGGCATCTTGATTTTTGTCTGTAGATAATGCGGGAAAAAACGAAAATGTTTATGGACTGTAGGTGCGGCTTTAAAACCAGCTGTCTGTTTCAACTGCGTATACTTAATAAATACACCTTCGTACCCGAGAACATATTCCCTCCGACCAAGGTACTTGAAGATCTGTTAAGCTCTTTAGCGCATAAAACTAGACCCTTTAACTGCTTGGTCAAACGAGAAAAGGTATTGGCTGACCGGTAGTGACCGGTCACCGTATGAGGTCATGTGTTAAAAGGTTTCCAGATAACTCTGGACAGGCTGGAATGAGAGTGCAGTTGTTATGAGAAGATAAACAAGTGATGAAGCGAAATAGATTTTACATTGAAATTCAACAAAAATAATAATAAACATTAGTTCATATATTTATTACACATTAAAGGCACACACGGCGAAAAATAGCAGACTGCAGTACTACGGAACGACCTAGCCTTTTCGTATTTCTACCTCGCATAATGATGATATTCTAAGCCATCCTAAGCCATCCAGTATAGTATAAAGGTAGTGTGCACGAACTACCTGCATGTTTATTTACGAGCTATTACATGGTTACCCGCGTGTTAGGTGATGTGGGGTTCAAATAATTTTATATTCCACCTTATTATGGCCTGACGACATGTTTTGTTGGATCAATTCTCACGCCATTTTAACCTGTAAACGTCATTGATTGTTCAGTGAACAAGGATGTAGACCTTTGATATTTACACAGAACTTCATTATATGGGATTGCCATTTCACGTGAAACGAGTTGGCAACACCAACAATGGTGGGATTCAAACTACTATGGATAGGGGAATACCGTATTACATGAATACTTAAAGGGTGTGAAAACTCGCGCAAAAAGAAACGTCTAATGCCGGTAATCTGACCTAATTTCGAATGAGGTGTAACAGAAGTGTTAGACACCACCATCTATCGCAGAAAATACACACACACAGCTTGCTACCATCGGTAATTAGACACTAGTGTATAGTCAGTACATACAGCTGCGGTCAATACCCACAGCACAGTATACAAACAATACAGCGATGGACACCTCAGGTCCAGCTAAAGATAACAAGGTATCACGTTTCATTACTGTACTGTCTGCATTTTGTAGCGACACGAACAAAACGTCACTTGCAGGCAACGGAAAGTTAACTTTTTCAGACGGCCGCACGCGGTTTGGGGCGAGTCTTCAATGCCTTTAAGATATGGTCCATTATCCCCTACAACACACTCTTCAGTATTCAATGCAGATTGCGGAGTTTATATTGGCAGGTCTTGTCGTTGGTGTTTGGTTGGTTCTGCGGCAAATACTGACGCATATATGGCACATACTTTATATGTAAGACCACCCTTCCCTGTCACAATTTCACCGGAAGAGTTTCCGGTAAAAGTAATGTTGTGCCAAATTCGTATTCGAAGAAATCCGACTGTTATGTGTTTTTTTTGTGGTAGATTATGTAAATGACCGATACTTAGTACTTATGTATACAATAGAGCCTATGATACTCGCTGTTATGAAAATATCACATGTAAAGAGCACGCTACCTACTATCTATGTACAGACGTTGGGGAGTTCCAATGTGGAATTCCATGCCACATGGACACAGACATTGCCACTCACTGAACAGTTTCAGGAAACAGGTTAAAACCTTTATCTTTCAAGGTGTTTTTGAAGTGTTCCACGACATTAGCGTTTTATTGGTGATTGGTGATGCGTTTATCATTATTCAGTGACAATATAACCATGCACGTTATTTGCAGTAACTCTCGTACGATGTGACAATAACGAGGTTATGTGCACTGACCCATGGTTGACTGTACTCTAGAGTTATAACAAGTCACACCAGTTACTATATTAACAACTCCCACTCACTGACTGGCATACACTAGATGCGATACCATTGACAGTTATGCTGCCGGATCGTTCTACTGACCCAATTAGTGATATTAAAGGGAATATGACTGTGCAACGTGCATGGTGACGAGTAAAATTTAGGCAACCCAGCTTTAGCCCTCTGAAATCATAGGGGATGCTAACCCCCCCCCCCCCACCACAATGGCTACACCGACAGAATTCCTAATGTAAAGTATACATAAACATGCAACTCAATCAGAAGAGTTGAAAATTCTTCAAGGTTGTTTAAAACTTGCAACATATAACACCATCGTTCTTGTATCAAAGCAAATCCAGTTAACCAAAATTTCCCCAAAAGGCAAGGAGCAACCCCGCACCTTAGAACCCTCCCAACGACGATACATTTTAGTCGTTCCCCTCCCCCCCCCCCTTCCAATAACAACAAATTATGCATGCGGTCCTGGCTGCCATGCCTGTATCCAGTAATTTTGAGCCCCAACAATTTAAGGAGGGCCACAATATACCCGTTTCTTGAACAATTGTTGGTGCAGCAGATGCCCCGCCGACTCGTTCCCCGACCAGGCTACGGGCCTGCCAGATTCACTACTAAAATAAATAAAGATATTAGCAAAGACTTGAATAGATCTGGTTACTTCCTTATTTCCAATTAGTTATTAGTTGTATATGGACTTCTGTGTTGATTCACTCACGGGTCCCGTGGGTCTAATGATCTCCTCCTTATCAGACAACACATGATATGCACGTCATGAACCCCCGCCC
>JAIPMN010007861.1:0-14651 GCA_020650975.1 Apostichopus californicus
AGGACAAAATCCCCCCGAGCCAAAATCCCCCCGGACAAAATCCCCCCGGACAAAATCCCCCCAAGCCAAAATCCCCCCAAGACAAAATCCCCCCAAGTAATAAAAAATCCCATCAATTCTTTACAAAAATGCGTCATCCCGGTCCCCCGGTCCCCCCGGTCCCCGGTACCGTCATCCGGTACCGTTATCTGGTACCCCCACCGGTACCCCACCGGTACCTCCACCAGTTCCCCCCACCGGTTCCCCCACTTGTACTCTCAGTGGTACTCTCAGTGGTTCCCGGACCAGTACCCTGACCAGTACCCCGACCAGTACCCCGACCATACCCCGACCGGTACCCTTATAGTTAGCCTGACAGTTACCCTGACAGTTACCCCAACCGGTACCCCCACTGGTACTCTCAGTGGTACCCCCACTGGTACTCTCAATGGCTCCCTGACCAGTACCCCGGCCCGTACCCCGGCCCGTACCCCGGCCGGTACCTCAACCGGTACCTCGACCGGTACCCCGACCGGTATCCAAACTGGTATCCTGAAAGGCACCCTGACACGTACCCTGACACGTACCCTGACACGTACTCTGACACGTACTAGTACTGGTACAATGACCAGTACTTTGACCAGTACCTTGACCGGTCCCTTGAATGACACACTAACAGGTAGCCTCACAATTACCCTCACTGATCTCCCAACCAGTCCCCTGACCGGTACCCTGACCAGTATCCTGACTGGTATCCTGACCAGTACCCTAACCAGTACACTGAGTGGAACTCTGACCGGTACAGTGACCAGTATGATGACCGGTACCCTGACCAGTCACATGACCAGTACCTTGACCGGTACCCTCACAGGTACCCTAACAGGAGCCCTCACATTTACGCTCGTCAGTATTCTCACTGGTACCCTAACCAGTCCCCTGATCGGTGCCCTGACCGGTGCCCTGACCGGTACCCTAACCAGTGCAATGACCCATGCCATGACTGTCACACCTGGGCCATCCCTGGTTGTTGCAGGCAGGCTTTGTATGGGTCCGAGGGATATTGTCTGGGGGGATTTTGTCCGGGGGGATTTTGGTTTGGGGGGATTTTGTCCAGGGGGATTTTGTCCAGGGGGATTTTGGCTCGGGGGGATTTTGTCCTAGGGGGATTTTGTCCGGGGGGGTTTTGTCCGGGGGGATTTTGTCCGGGGGGATTTTGTCTGGGGGGATTTTGTCCTAGAACCCCTTATTTCCATTACATAATAAATGGCTAGTGTTTCTTGTTTGTCACGTGCTCATAGCTACCCCAAACGATGAATCGTCGGTCTCTCTGTGTTCAGCCTTCCGCAATAAATAACAATCATTCAAATAATGAATAAAATTAATAAAACAAACAAGTACCTTCAATATCCGGGTAGGTCTCTTTCGGAAAAGCAGGAGCAGGTGACTGGGGTTCTGTGTTACCAGGTGTTTGTACACTAGTAGATGACGGTTCAGTTGAAGCTTTATTAGTGTGCGTATTTGACGTCATCAATTTGAAGTCAGTAGAATGTGTCATTATTGTGGTTGTGTTGCTTCTATAGGTGATCGTAGAAGTACTATCAGCAGAGGTGGTGAAGGCGTCATCTGTGTTCTTTTCGGGTGAATACGCAGTAGTAGTTGCGTTACTGGATACGTGGGTGAAGTCGGTTATGGTATCGGTGTATGAAGTAACCAGAGTCTCTGAAGGATCAATTGATGTCATTAAACTGGCCTCTGTAGCGCTGCCGTCTGTCATTTCTGTGGTTAGTTTGGTCCCATCAGTGGACATAGGCGTACTGTCTAAAGACTCCGTGGTCATTGTGGTACGTTCTGTCGAAGCCATAGATGACTTCGTAACATCCATTTCTGACGTAACCACCGTCGTATCGGTGATACCTAAAGTACTTATTGACTCTAAGTGGAAATACAATTTCTTTGTAAATGACAAAAATGCATGTTCGATTCTCAGCAACGATAAAGTGTTTACATAAAGTCACAGTATATTTACACATGTTCTCTAATAAGGTATATTGGATGGCGTTAACCCATGAGTGCCAATGAATGTTAAGTCACTGTGGCTAGGGCGGGGCAAATGTTAAACCTTGATATTACGCCACAAGTTTCCTTCTTGACCTTCAAACGTGCATTCCCAATATCAGCAGATAAACTTGACTAAACCTTTCTTTACATAATGTTTCGACCATTAGCTATAACTTTGTGGATATGACTGACTGCAGTTGATATTTAGTATGGCATGATTTACTGTTTGCTGCACTTCCGCTTGGATAAATAACATAGGCCTATTGGTATAAGTGACTATTCATAATATCTTTGACTCAAGACTTCGCCTATTCAGTCTCGCAAGGAAGAATATTTGAATATTTACTTACCATCACTCTCGGCAGCAGGTTGGTTGACAATCAGAATACACACAACAAGGAGAACTCTTAACATTACAAACGCCATGTTTGAAATACTAAAGGTGTACGTTCCTTGCCAGTTAAGTATGAGACTCTACCTACGAAGTCGTCTTATCTTCCCTGTGATAAAGTCAAGTCGTATAAACAAATGCGTATTAAATGAGTAACGAATGCTCGTAGAACAGGCCTGCTTCCGAGAATTGCTAAAGTGAGTTGTTCTCAGTTACTAAAATCGTTCTTTCAAATGCAAGCATAAATGCAGACTGAATGAATGAGAATGAATGTTTACTGCGGTGAGGCTTCTTCTAGCTTAGGGGATTACTTCCTTCATTAAAGCCCGTCGATTAACACCTGTAGTAAATGTATGTAGGCGCGGCAGCCCTACGAAGTTCAAAGTCCTTTCTTATGCAGACAACGTTGAAGGAAATGCAAACAATCAATTCAGTAATTACACAATAACTAGTTACCATTCATCGGTACGCTAACTTGATAAAGTTCAAAGTCCATAACGAATGCCAACAAACGAATTCTTAATCTTTCCGCATGTACGGTAGATGGAGCGATTACAAAACAAATGAGAAAACTGTATCTAAATGTACATTGTATCATCGAATCTCTGTGAAGATTAATAAATAAATAAATAATAGAAAAGGGAAAAAGAAAACATGCTTAGTAAGGGTAACTCATGTGTAGCATAACAAATATCAGTGCATCAGTATATATACTTGTGCGTAAACATGACAATGTGTTCTACAAAAAAATACAAACAACAAACAAATGTCATTGATTTTATAAATACAAATATAAATACAAAACTCATTCTGGAAATACAATAGAAAAACATTTTTACCGATATTTATCAGCATGAGTATAAGCTCGGTCACTGGATGAGTTAAAGTGTGCCGTTATAATGGGGGATATCCATTGACCAGTGCTTGCAAAAAACACTAAAGAAAACCCATCTAACGTCGATAAACTAGCGGTTTATCTTTAATATCCGAAAAACAGGATAAGAGAAGCTTGTCCACTGTGTTTGTAACTCTGATTAGTGTATGTTGTTTTCTTTTTCATTAAAAAACTGAAAAAGAAACCAGGAGGTTTGAAATAGTTACGTCATATATATGAACCATACAATTTTTAATATACAACGGATATCATGTGTCGTAACTCTTGTCTGTTTGTGTTTAAAGGCATTGCTCTTCTCCATATTTATTATAAATAACAATCTTCAAAGCACGGATACCATGATGTCATACCACATGCGACACATTCATTTCATAAGTACGGATTGGCTTGCTTAATAGATTAGAAACTCTGCGTACGTCAAAGATTTTGTATATATAGCCCCGAAGACGCAAGATTGAAAACTCCTATGGTTTCTTACACACACAAACGTGAAGCCAACACGCCCGTGCGTCTGCATACCTACGTCGTTTATTTCACGAAGCGCGTTGGTTGCACTTAATGAAGCCAATACGCGAGTGTATTCATTTGACGTGTTCGTGATTCATTAGGTGTTCGTTTCGTGAAACTGTTTGCCGAATTTCTTAGAAGGCGCACAAAACTATTATTTTTCGTAGAACAGAAATGAATCGTGAGAGTGCGATAAAACAAGTACTACATTGACCTTTGAACCCGACCCTAATCACATAATTCTCTCCTATTTTAAAATTCGTCTCATCATTCTCTACATATCACGTGGTTTAATGCCTTTCTGGTTCCGATGCTTTGGCATCCATCGGAATATATGCAGTCAAGTTGGCGTGTGTGTGCGTGTATGTGTGCGTATGTGACACCCTAGCTTGTTAACACGGTAACTCAAGAAGGAAATATGTGATAGATGTCATTCTTTGTATATATGTCGGTCATAGTCAGTAGATGATCCCTATTTTTTTGGGTAGGGCTATCTTGCATATTGATGAGTGGGCGCGGCTTAACGTAAAATTCTGACAATGTCAATATCTCTTCAACCGTATGTCAGATTTAGTTCATACTGTGTATGGTGATGTAACTACGTAGTAAGTACATGTTCTTTGCAATAACAATTTTACCTCATTAATATTCATGAGTGAATGGGGCTTAGTAGGAAATATTCAAAAACGTCAGTAAACACGATAAAGTTAAATCAATATCATACTTGGTATATACGTTGATCATAGTCATTTCCATGATATTCCATCATTATGTCATTAATATTCATTAAATTGCAAAAAGAAATCCTTTTAAACACAAGACAAGAACCAAATGTTCTATGATTTTCATCCTTGACATATAAGGTTTGTCACAATACAGTCATACAATCACCGTGTGCATACCATCAATATTAATCAGTGAACATAAAATTCTTTATTCTCTGAAAAAGTCTTTCTAATTAGCATTACGCATATTATGTACGTGGATAATACAATGTAAGTACAGTATATAGATAAAGTACATTCTTATGAGATCATAAAATTTGACCTCATTAATATTCATGCATGTGTACACACACTCGCACACATCTTTACATTTCTGATGTGGGATGAAGTACAATATCTCATCTCCTTATACATTTTATGTTGGGAGTCGAGATAATAACGAATTACAACGGAAACAAAGAAATATATTAATTTCGTCGTAAGGCTAGTGGTAACGCACACCGATTGATAAAAACTGATTTTGTTTAATACTCACTAGAGACCCTTTATTCCTACTATAGGGTCTCTGATACTCACAGGTCTTATCTAGACCAGTGGTGTGAGTCTGCATGCAGTCGGAAACTCTTGAAGTGTTGTGCTACCGGAAAGCCAGTAAGGTTATAACGAATGGGCTTCTTATGGTTGATGAAGTTTAAACGGAACAACCTAAACGAGAAAAAACAAACCGGAAGAAAGAGGAAGAAAGTTTCTGTCTCACTCCCACCTATTTGCCTGACAATATCCTTATTAAAAGTAATAAACAACATTACTCGCATCACAAGTGAGGGACAGGCCTGTTCAAAGTGTATTTCGAGATCTGGCTATATAGGATTCAGAAATGATTAACATCATGATATGCAAAATGTCAAAACGACTGGTATTTGGCATCTTTTACCAGCAAACTCGATTACAACGCATTGCCTACTGTAAAATTTGAGAATAAAAATAGCTTCCTTTCGAACAGACGCAAAAAAAATGCAATTAGTGAAGCCGTATCTGAACCAACACAATAAATACACGTGAATCAATTAATATGATCGACAAAAAGATCGCTGTCCCCTTAAATGTGAAGGAAATAGTCTCTGTTTTGGCTGTTTCTAGTTGTTGAATATCCAATTACGTCGCAGGGTTTAGAAGATTGCGTAGTGTTTTCAGAATGCCAGCTCTATTTCAATGTACGAATAATTAACCTTGCCATAATCACTAAACGTGATACGTCATTAGTATCTACGTACATGTTGATAGCATGAATGTGCACCTTTGTTGTAAAAGAGAACCTTCTTGAACTCAAGTGACGTATGTCGAGCAACTTTTGACAATTTTGTTTCTGTATAAGCTCTTTTTTGAGACACGTCCAGAAGAGATGGAGTTTATATATCTCAGCAGCATGATACAGGTAAGAGAAGTTTATCTTATCCATTCAATCTATGGCACATTGGAAGCACTTTAGTAATGGACAGGTGGTGCGTTGATTTCAGAACCTCAAAATTTTAAGTCTTCGTTATATTCAACAAAGAGGCACGTGTTGCATTAATGGCGTATTGTAAATGGACCGTTGAACTGACCGCAAACGGGTGGTTGCACAATCTTTAACAGAAAGTATGAACTCCATAAACGTGTAATTATTTCAGATCATCGAGTAAATAAAATAATTGACTGGAAGGGCAACCTTTTTTAATTTGATTGCCCACCCAGCGGCTATTTTATAATTTAGTGGGTGGGCAACATAGGTTTTTTTCTGCTTTACCATGTAGTTATACGATACAGATAACAACATCGTTACAAAACTACTGCTTATGCTCTTTTCATTGATTTAAGGACTGGTATTTTTATGGGCAAAATGAGCTAAGGACTGTTATTATTACGAAAGAAATCTGCTCATAGGAGTAAGTTAGCGCATCGACGGTGCTTAAATCATATAGGCATCAACTGAAATTATTTGTACTGTAATAGGCTTACCACTGTGGCTTTGAGCTTAACTAACGTGTTATCAAGTTTTTATGAGATGTCACAATATAATTTTTTCTACGGCGCCCTCCATCGATACTGAAAATCTCAAAGCACTTAACCCCCTCCCTTCTCTTAAAAAAAAAAGCAGAAAAGAAAACGTAAGTGGCAAGAACAAAACACTCCTTAAAACTAAGACGTCAGTTCCAAAAGCAATGGCAAAGTATCATACGAAGAAAGAAGATAAGACACCAACTAAGGTATAAACCCATGTATACAAACGTATATCAAGAAACTTTTTAATAGTGATATAAAGGCCGATAAACGTGGTGCAGTACATATTTCATTACGCAATACATTCCTCTCTTTAAGCATAAATGTGAGCGTAACACTCTTCAAATAACTCTGGGCACCTATTTTAACCAACGATGGGCACTATGTATCCAACAATAGGTACTATGCATCCAACCAAGTTTAGTTCAAGTAAGTTTGCCCCCAAACATGAACAATGCAGACACGTTTGACCAATTCATCACTTTTTTTCCAGTTCAATTTATTAAATTGTCGTAATTGTGTCCAACGTTAGTTGAATAAATATCTACCCACTGTTAGAACAATCATTTTGTTTACTAATTGTGAATAAACCTAGTCAATGGTAACGTTTATATTCGTCTCTAATTTCGAATAGTCTTCGGGTGCCTATGGCATGTCGTTTTAACTTAAACTTTACCTTTCTATTCTATTTAAGTAGAATCAATTCCACTTATTTAAAGTACAATTAAACTTTGCGTCAAATTTATTCCAATTAAGCTTACGTGATATTTATTCCACTAAAGTGCAGTTGTATTTTACTTCAGCTTAATTGTAATATACTTAGGTAAAATGCATTTGACCTGAAGTGAAATTAATTTTACTTAAGGTTAATTTTATATGACTTAAGCTTCATTGTATTTCAATTTGTATTCACTTAAGCTGAGTAACTAGTTCCTTTAAGCTTTAACTTAAGTAGAATTCAATTTCACTTAAACTAAATAGTATTTCACTTAAATAGAATGCCATTCTGCTTAAGCGGATATGGAACCCATTTTACATAAGTGAACTACCATTCTACCCATGTGAAATAAAATTTCACTAAACTTAAAACGAATATAGCTTAAGTGTAATAACAGTTTACGTAAGTTTAATGCTACATAAAATGCTACTTCACCTAAGTAACATTGTATTTGACTATATAATTTATAGTTCAGACTCCCTCAATATTAGCCATCTTGCTTGCAGTCACTTTCCAACATATTTTGAGTCTAAAATTCTCTCAACCGTTAGCAGTATCGTCCTAGCCACAGCAGCGGTAACATTCTGCATGTCCGCTTATATCACAGAACTGTATACGAAAATGTACGTAGTGTATGGCACAGACAACGTGTGTTTTCCGTCTAAACATGACGCAAAGAACTTTAGTGTCAGTGCCAGACGTAATACATTATTCCCCTTATCGTTTTAATATATATCCTCAGAGAGATACCGAAACATGACAATACGTATTACTATAATAATCGCTTATGACGTCGTTATTCTTCCTGCTTGGGATGATCACTAGATGTGACCTTATTGCGAAGCAAATATGAATAACAGAAAAAGAAATCGTTCTTCTGCCTCCCCATTGCTAAATATCTTATTTTTAGAAATTTTGGTTAGTATTGAGTTACTGTAATAAATAAAGTTATGTTATTTGACAGCATCGGAGGAGGGTAGCAATAAGACTTTTGACTTCTTTCTCAAACGTTCAACGTCACATGATGAATGACGTAATCGATGTTCACTTACAATGTGTGGTTGAAAACTTCAAATAAATAAACTCGTTTCCTTTGAGTATGTATAATAAATATGTATAATAAATGCCTTTATAACTTATAGTGTTAGGATGGCAAGAGTGTTCCATTTCAAACACTGACTTCTTGCCTAATTCTGGATCCTGGTCGTTTGTGAACAATCCCTCTACCTCAGCGGCATTTCTGTTCGCGACTTCATTTTGTGCCAACGCTGTGTCAATGTCAATCCAGTTTTCAAATGATACATTTTTGTATTTCTATTTTTAGCGAATATTCACTGTGAGCCTACTTATGACTTGTCAAGCCAGCGGTAAGACGCAATTTACATTTTCTTTAAAATTCAGGTTAGATTTACTGGAGTTAATATCAAACCACATTTAAAATACAGTGATCAATCCCCTACCCAGAGAGATATCGATTGTTATCTCTATCCCTCCCCGTGCCCACATTCATAATAAATGTTAGGCCCTATCACCTTCTAATGGATACCTACTGACTACATTTGGTTACTACATCCATTGGAACCGCACCATTAGCCAATGTAGTATAAACATATGATATAACTGGACCACTGGCCTAGTTATTATAAATATATGATATAACCGCACCACTACCCAATGCAGCATACACATATGATATAACCGCAGTGCGCACCACTGGCCTATATACTATAAACATTTGATATAAACGCACCAATGGCCTATGTAGTATAAACATATGATGTCATTTAAGGTGTGTGTGGAATTACGCTGGTTGTTTTCACAGGGTTAAGCTGTTACACGTGCTCTGATACATATAACTCGGATATAGATTGCCTAGGGTCGCAGACGTGTGGATCCGATGAGGTAAGTCTGAGATTTATTTTAACCTCGAAAAAAAAATGATGTAACTCTGTCACTAGTTAAAGGCACTGAGACATTTACTATCCCAATTTACCAAATGAGAGAAGTGATCCATAAAATGGAACATTTCTCTTATACGATGCCTGTTATATAAGAGGAATCGTTTAGTAGAAATGTTACTATATAGTCACTCTCTGGAAAATTGGACATGCCACTCATAGCGTGTTGTGTAATGGAACCCAACTGTCCATACATCGTAACATGTTAGAAACATACATAGCACTTTTCCTATATATTAAATGTTTCTTCTATCACAACGTGTCAAACAAGAGGGCAATCCATGGAGTTGCAGATCTCATCTTCTCCATGGCGAAAGTGATTGTTTTCAATTGACCTTTGCCTTCGACCCCAAACACGAACACCAACATCTGCATTATTTTAGACTTTTGTCCCATTATTCTCTTCATATAGTGTGGTGTAAAGCCTTTTCCTACATTATTGACAAGAAGAAAATGGCTAAAAACCAACTTTTAGGGTTTTCATCTCTGACATTAGACCTATGACGTCATCAATCACGCAGGCACGACTTTTCATGATCAGGCACCTACCCAACAAGTTTTTCTCTTATCGTTCAATATTCCTTGCTTAAAATGGGTCATCGCTCTCATTGTCCCTAAATTGACTTTACACAGGTATGCATGAACACGATACGAGATGAGAACGGTCAACATAGAGTCAGTAAAGAGTGCAAACAAGATTTAGCGTGTAATAATCAAGAATCACAGAATACTGAAGGATGTCATCCCGATACGTCACCGTCTGTATGCTACTACTGTTGTAACGACAGGAACCTATGTAACGAAATGGAAGTCCCAGCCCTGGCTGCAAATGTTGACACCTCCACACAGGATGGAATAACCACGCTAAAAGCTAGCAATCCACATGTCACTACTGTGGAAACTACTCTGCTAGGCACGTGGACTCGAGATCAAACAATAGTAACCACTACCAGATCTGATGAACGTCTAATATCTACGGACACAAGTACCACAGAGAGTATTCAAGACAGAAATCCTACGACTGTCACAAGTGATATCACAAATGCTATCGAGACAACTACATCGACGACGACCGAGTCAGAAAAAGGTATCGATTACAATTGTTTCTTGAATATAAATTAACTACGTTACCTCTTATGAAGCTGTTCGTACAGACCGCTTATCAGACGTGTCTGAAATAAATTGTATAGAACTGATTTACAACTTTCATGTAGAAAGTGAGCAGTTAATGGCCTGTGTTATCCTCAATATTGCCACACGTAATGTGAAGCAAATGTACAGACATTTACTGGCTGCAAACAATGTTAGAAGCATAGTTTTGGAACTACGGTGTTTTTCAACGCCACTTAGTTCATCTTTGCGATTTCATTACTGCGCCAGAACATGTAGTTCTTCGGCGGCAACGACTACTACTTACACACATCCTACCTTAATCAGTCTCATGCTACTCTTTACAAAATCGATTAACCTTTTGGCACCACTGGCCTATCTTAGTATAAACATTTGATATAACCGCACCACTGGTCTATGTAGTATGGACATATGATGTCATTTAAGATGTGTGTGGAATTACGCTGGTTGTTTTCACAGGGTTAGGCTGTTACACGTGCTCTGATACATCTAACTCAGATATAGATTGCCTAGGGTCGCAGACGTGTGGATCCGATGAGGTAAGTCTGAGATTTATTTTAACCTCGAAAAAAATGATGTAACTCTGTCACTAGTTAAAGGCACTGGGACATTTACTATCCCAATTTACCAAATGAGAGAAGTGATCCATAGAATGAAACATTTCTCATATACGATGCCTGTTATATAAGAGGAATCGTTTAGTATAAATGTTACTATATAGTTACCCTCTGGAAACTTGGACATGCCGCTCATAGCTTGTCGTGTAATGGAACCCAACTGTCCTTACATCGTAACATGTTAGAAACATACGTAGCACTTTTCCTATATATTAAATATCTCTTTTTTCGCAACGTGTCAAACAAGAGGGCAATCCATGGAGTTGCCGATCTCGTCTTCACCATGACGAAAGTGATTGATTTCAATTGACCTTTGCCTTCGACCCCAAACACAAACACCAACATCTGCATTATTTTAGACTTTGTCCCATTACTCTTTACATACAGAGTGGTGCAAAGCCTTTTCCTACATTATTGACAAGCAGAAAATGGCTAAAAACCAATTTTGGGGTTTTCATCTCTGACCTTAGACCAATGACGTCATCAATCACGCAGGCACGACTTTACATAATCAGTCACCTACCCAACAAGTTTTTGCTCTCATTGTTCAATATTCCTTGCTTAAAATGGAGCCATCGCTCTCATTGTCCCTAAATTGACTTTACACAGGTATGCATGAACACGATACGAGATGAGAACGGTCAACATAGAGTCAGTAAAGAGTGCAAACAAGATTTAGCGTGTAATAATCAAGAATCACAGAATACTGAAGGATGTCATCCCGATACGTCACCGTCTGTATGCTACTACTGTTGTAACGACAGAAACCTATGTAACGAAATGGAAGTCCCAGCCCTGGCTGCAAATGTTGAAACCTCCACACAGGATGGAATAACCACGCTAAAAGCTAGCAATCCATATGTCACTACTGTGGAAACTACTCTGCTAGGCGCGATATCTACGGACACAAGTACCACAGAGAGTATTCAAGACAGAAATCCTACGACTGTCACAAATGATATCACAAAAGCTATCGAGACAACTACATCGACGGCGACCGAGTCAGACAAAGGTATCGATTACAATTATTTCTTGAATATTAATTAACTACGTTACCTCTTATGAGGCTGTTCGTACAGACATCTTATCAGACGTGACTGAAATCAATTGTATAGAACTGATCTACAACTTTCATGTAGAAAGTGAGCAGATAATGGCCTGTGTTATCCTAAATATTGCCACACGTAATGTGAAGCAAATATAAAGACATTTACGGCTGCAAACAAGGTTAGAAGTATAGTTTTGGAACAACGGTGTTTATCACCGCCACTTAGTTCATCTTTGTGATTTCATTACTGTGCCAGAACATGTAGTCTTTCGGCGGCAACGACTACTACTTACACACATTCTACCTTAATCAGTCTCATGCTACTCTTTACAAAATCGATTAACCTTTTGGCACCACTGGCCTATGTAGTATAAACAATTGATATAACCGCACCACTGGCCTATGTAGTATGAACATATGATGTCATTTAAGATGTGTTTGGAATTACGCTGGTTGTTTTCACAGGGTTAAGCTGTTACACGTGCTCTGATACATCTAACTCAGATATAGATTGCCTAGGGTCGCAGACGTGTGGATCCGATGAGGTTAGTCTGAGATTTATTTTAACCTCGAAAAAATGATGTATACTCTGTCACTAGTTAAAGGCACTGAGACATTTACTATCCCAATTTACCAAATGAGAGAAGTGATCAATAGAATGGAACATTTCTCTTAAACGATGCCTGTTATATAAGAGGAATCGTTTAGTAGAAATGTTACTATATAGTCACCCTCTGGAAACTTGGACATGCCACTCATAGCTTGTTGTGTAATGGAACCCAACTCTCCTTACATAGTAACATGTTAGAAACATACGTAGCACTTTTCCTATATCTTAAATGTCTCTTTTATCGCAACGTGTCAAACAAGAGGGCAATCCATGGAGTTGCAGATCTCGTCTTCTCCGTGACAAAAGTGATTGATTTCAATTGACCTTTGCCTTCGACCCCAAACACCAACATCTGCATTATTTTAGACTTTTTCTTATTACTTCTTACATATAGAGTGGTGCAAAGCCTTTTCCCACATCATTGACAAGCAGAAAATGGCTAAAAACCAATTTTTGGGGTTTTCATCCCTGACCTTAGACCTATGACGTCATCAATCACGCAGGCACGACTTCACATAATCAGGCACCTACCCAACAAGTTTTCTCTCATTGTTCAATATTCCTTGCTTAAAATGGAGCATTCGCTCTCATTGTCCCTAAATTGACTTTACACAGGTATGCATGAACACGATACGAGATGAGAACGGTCAACATAGAGTCAGTAAAGAGTGCAAACAAGATTTAGCGTGTAATAATCAAGAATCACAGAATACTGAAGGATGTCATCCCGGTACGTCACCGTCTGTATGCTACTACTGTTGTAACGACAGAAACCTATGTAACGAAATGGAAGTCCCAGCCCTGGCTGCAAATGTTGAAACCTCCACACAGGATGGAATAACCACGCTAAAAGCTAGCAATCCACATGTCACTACTGTGGAAACTACTCTGCTAGGCACGTGGACTCAAGATCAAACAATAGTAACCACTACCAGATCTGATGAACGTCTAATGTCTACGGACACAAGTACTACAGAGAGTATTCAAGACAGAAATCCTACGACTGTCACAAATGATATCACAAAAGCTATCGAGACAATTACATCGAAGACGACCGAGTCAGACAAAGGTATCGATTACAATTGTTTCTTGAATATAAATTAACTACGTTACCTCTTATGAAGCTGTTCGTACAGACCGCTTATCAGACGTGTCTGAAATAAATTGTATAGAACTGATCTACAATTTTCATGTAGAAAGTGAGCAGTTAATGGCCTGTGTTATCCTCAATATTGCCACACGTAATGTGAAGCAAATGTACAGACATTTACTGACTGCAAACAATGTTAGAAGCATAGTTTTGGAACTACGGTGTTTTACAACGCCACTTAGTTCATCTTTGCGATTTCATCACTGCGCCAGAACATGTAGTCTTTCGGCGGCTACGACTACTACTTACACACATTCTACCTTAATCAGTCTCATGCTACTCTTTACAAAATCGATTAACCTTTTGGCACCACTGGCCTATGTTGTATGAACATATGATGTCATTTAAGATGTGTGTGGAATTACGCTGGTTGTTTTCACAGGGTTAAGCTGTTACACGTGCTCTGATACATCTAACTCAGATATAGATTGCCTAGGGTCGCAGACGTGTGGATCCGATGAGGTAAGTCTGAGATTTATTTTAACCTCGAAAAAAAATGATGTAACTCTGTCACTAGTTTAAGGCAATGAGACATTTACTATCCCAATTAAACAAATGAGAGAAGTGATCCATTGAATGGAACATTTCTCTTAAACGATGCCTGTTATATAAGAGGAATCGTTTAGTAGAAATGTTACTATATAGTCACCCTCTGGAAACTTGGACATGCCACTCATAGCTTGTTGTGTAATGGGTCCCAACTGTCCTTACATCGTAACATGTTAGAAACATACGTAGCACTTTTCCTATATCTTAAATGTCTCTTTTATCGCAACGTGTCAAACAAGAGGGCAATCCATGGAGTTGCAGATCTCGTCTTCTCC
>JAIPMN010007862.1:0-12675 GCA_020650975.1 Apostichopus californicus
TCCAGAGAAAACGAACTTTTTATGAAGACGCTGAAACTTTTTTTAGAGAGGAGAGATTCCCACTTACTGTTACAACATCTCTATACATGTAATGTATTGAGATAACAATATAGCAAAACAACATCAGTTTATTTCATCAGCCTATGAGTATGAAAGAGCAGGAGGCACTCACCAATCCAACATGACTTCTACTGTAATTCTAATGAGGGCGACATGTACAAATTTTGAAAGACCTGTTTCTCATGACAAGAATTAGTCCATTAACCATAGGTTGCATTTTTAGCTCTCTTGACCTCAACTTACTGAAACTTTATCTCTCCTGCAAACAGACTGATGAGTTTGGATGAGTTTAATTGTTCACACCTTGCCATGTCTGCCTTGATCTGGTAGTGATTTGGCTACTAGCTATCGGATGAGTTGCATAATAGACGAATAGGCAGCTCAACTAAGGTGTGAAAAGATGGGACTGATCACTCAGCTAACAGTCTGGAAAAAACCTGCCGTTCAGTACAACAACGGCTGGTTTTTGGATGCAACCTATAGCTAATGGACACTTTCGTGGCATGCTTCTGAGGTACTAATGTTTAACAGGATTCTAAAACAAAACTGACATTTACAATTGACATTTGCAATTGACATTTCAACTTGACAGTCAAATTGACACAATTGACATTTCAAACAAGGGAAGTGACATCATCATAGTTTCCTGGCCAAAGGGTTCCCGTTATTTAGATGAACAGTTCATTTGTCATTGCAAAAATGAGTGCTTAAATTGAACCTTCAGTTCCTGAACATATTAAAACCTACAGGTGTCACAGCTGTTTGTCATGCTGAATATTATTTCATTTTATTTACTTGACAAGTAAAATGAATATTGATCACTGAGGAGAGGAGAGGTTCACTGGTTATGTTCTAAAACAAAACAGCTGATTCTCTTCAGAAGCAATGAAACCCAGCATCTGTCCAAGAGGTTTGAGCCGAAACCAGCTAATTTGAGGTAGGGTGTTTTCAGCCGGGAAAATCTTCCATATGGCAACAAAAACCACAAATGAGCTAAAACTGTAAATCGGATAGCTACCTGATGTGAGGTCTAGACTATAATAAGTTAACCAGACTATAATAAGTCTATAAGTCTGTAATAAGTCTATAATAAGTTCCAAACTATAATAAGTCTGTAATAAGTGTATAATAAGTTACCAGACTATAATAAGTCTGTAATAAGTCTATAATAAGTTACCAGACTATAATAAGTCTATAATAAGTTACCAGACTACAATAAGTCTGTAATAAGTCTATAATAAGTTACCGGACTATAATAAGTCTGTAATAAGTCTATACTAAGTTACCAGACATTCACCTGCTCCCACATCGCTGCTTACCCTACCTAAGTAAAATAACTGCCTTCAGGGCCATTGCTGTTATGGATCAATAACCTTCTCTCGTTGCCCCATACTTGATCCACTCATTGAGGACATCTTCATCACCTTACTATAAAGCATAGTGACAGGCAAAGTGATGCAAGAGTCTCTTAACAATCTTTGTAACAATCTTGTGAACATTGTTAGAATTTCATGAAAAATAGATAGAGCCTCATACAGGGATAAGCCTGGGATAAGAAAAAAATCATGAAACTTTGCAAAACTTGCGGTATAGGCTCCAGTTTGCATATGCTACAGTGTGTTAGGATAAAAGTTTTTGTCCCCGAGGTAGAAATAGATAGCCTCATACCATTTTCACCCTCTGTGAATCCTATTCGGGCACTTCCTCCTAGCTTAAAGTAAATCCCAGCTACGGGCAAGGTCCTGTTTTCTACAAACTCCCCGTCAACTGAGATTTCTATCTTCTCATCTGGGATAGCTGTCACCACCAGGTTATGCCACTGGCCATCACTTAGATCTCGATCAAGTTCAAACGTCTCGTTTCTGGAAGAATGAAAAGTGAATCTTTGAGATGCTACCACACAGATACCGACCAAAATGTCGGAATGTGGCAGTACATTAGAAAGACTTTAACTACTGTACATGCCTTATGTTTCTGACAATTTCTTGAGATACAAAAAATGGTACTCAAATGACAAACTTTCAAATGGATAAAATGTAACTGCAATTGAAAGTATATATGGAATTCAACAGATAGATATTATCATCTTTTAATGATCTGTCAGTTTTTTTAATTATTGCTCTAGTAGCATTCATTTACGTGCATGGAATTTCCGGGGATCCAAAGAATACGATAACAGGCGTTGGAAAAATATTATTTTTAGGGTCACTTCACATCAGATCCTATAGCCATGCAGCTCAACATGAAGGTAAAAGTAAGGTTTACTAACCAACGCCATGTGAGAGGAAAAGATATTTATTGCACAGAAAAATTTTGTTGAATGTCTGACCATTTTCACGTATGTAGAAAACTAAAGGCTGAATTGAATTCCATTTCTGATCAAAGCTAGACCAATGCAGAAAATAGGAATCTGTAGAAATCTGTAATATATGGAGAGCGTGGTGGCCAATTGGCTAAGGCGTTGGACTCGTGATCCAAGGGTTGCTAGTTTGATTCCTGCCTAGTTCATTACATTGTGTCCTTGGGCAAGATGCTTTATCTCACTTGCCTCTCTCCACCCAGGGGTTAAATGGGTACCTGTGAGGTAACTTGTCATTGGGAGCAGTATATAACTGCTGCCGACTGGAGGGATTGTCTCTGGGACAGGTTATCATTGTCCATGGGTAATATAACGTCTGTAAAGCGCTTTGAGACCTATCGCTGGTATAAAGCGCTATATAAAAAGCAACTATTATAAATATTATTATTATATTAGTCCAGATAAGGGGATAACAATTTAGCATATACCCAAACCATTCCACTACTACTACAACTATTGAGAGGATAATGGTTTTACTGGCAATCTCACCCAAACAATTCCACTTTTATATGTGAGACGTTGTATACTTTCAAGTCCGCTTCAGTTGCATTGATAGGTGTATACTCAAAAAGTACAAAGTCTCCGCCGTGGCCGGTCGCTCTGAACCAGTAGCCCAGTTTGAGGAAAGTGAAGTCGTATTCTTCATAGATACCGTCGAGATACAGCAGATCCGCTCCTCCGGATGTCTCAAATTTCAGGTCTGCATCTCCAGGTAGTTCTGATTTAAGAGAAATCAGATTAATAAATTAAAGTACGAATATAAACAACTCTTCAAGATATTTCAGGTAGTTCTGAATTAAGAGAAATCAGATTGATAATTTAAAGTAGGATTATAAACAACTCTTCAAGATATTTCAGGTAGTTCTGAATTAAGAGAAATCAGATTGATAATTTAAAGTAGGAATATAAACAACTCTTCAAGATATTTCAGGTAGTTCTGAATTAAGAGAAATCAGATTGATAATTTAAAGTAGGATTATAAACAACTCTTCAAGATATTTCAGGTAGTTCTGAATTAAGAGAAATCATATTTATAATTTAAAGTACGATTATGAACAACTCTTCAAGATATTTTGTTGTTGTTATTTCAATCAGTGTGATACTGGGACACCATTAATTAATTTATCAATTAATTAATTACCGTTAATCCCACTGTGAAATGCAAAGCATGTATCTAGATAGTATAGAAATAGTATTGTCCATGTCCATTAGATGGCGAACTAAAAACAGCTTCATTTCTCATAAATGGTTATGAAAGAGACAAAAACATTTTGGATTTGAAATCTTGTCACAAAAAGGAATGCCCTGTACCCTACCAAAAGATGCCACCTGGAAGCCTTCAATACAGATATTTTACAGATGATTATGAGAATCCTGCAAGCTTTTTCAAAGCATTTTAGTATAAAATACAAGAAACCTTTGGCGACGATAGAATTAAACCAGGGCCTGGGAAGAATAAAGATGAGATTTATCTCACTCCAGCTTGTCGGTCAATATACAAACAATTTAAATAATGATCCTCGGGAGAATTATTATTAAAGCCATTTTAGCCAATTTTCTTGGAAAAGCATCGTTCACAATTTTCTAATTACACTTGTATTCACCTAGTTTAATCCTGAGTAGTCCCCTCAACATCATCAAACACCAGGACAAATTGTGGGCTGTCAATCTCATATCCATCTCTAACTTTGCACAACTGGTCTTCCCTCGATCCCACCACCCACTGACCCCCCCTTCCCCCCACCCCCCCAATAAAATTGTTGATAATCATGGATTTGTCAATAATGCAACCTCATCTGTAAACTCACTGGTCTGGCAGTCTGTTCCTGTAAATGCCGAGAGACACAGACACTCATAGCCATCTACCCGGTCAACACAGAATCCAAAGTTTTGACAGGGAGAACTTTGGCATTCGTTGGTCTCATGCTCACAATGGTCACCACTGAAAATCACAAGAAGTCAAGTGTTGTAAAATGAAAAAGAACTGCTTAGGATCATAGTGGTATGTATATCGGACATGTCTGCCTTTGGTTAAAGGCTGGGGAGCTTTGTGCATGGACGATACAAGTTTCAAGATTTGATGATTGCCTGCATGGCAGTGTCTTTTAGTGATGTAGGCCAATAACTTGCTTTGACTCATTTATGATAAAATCTTAATTTTCTTCCCCCTTGTACCCCATGTGTATTGACCTGAAGCAATAGTTACTCACTAGAACTGACCGGAAACAATGACAATTAACTAGCATCAGATATCATACAAACTGCCTGCACAGACCACCCAGCCCCCTCCCACCCTCCACCACACCCCACCTGAACTCCATGATTGTACCCCTAAACTGAACTTCGGCAAGAGCTTCCCACATCATATGTTTGTACGACCTAAGCAACTGGTACTTCCTGGTCAACAGTTAAAGAGCCTTCCATTCTCCCGTCCACCCAAAACTTCCCAGTCACATTATCTTATTCTATCCCTGCATTGCCCTGAAATAACAAATTCTTCCTAGCATCCAAGGGGAAAATCACAAAACCACCCCCACTCCCCCCCCCCCCATGAATCAAATCCAAACTGCCCACATTATCTCAATATATCCTTCTTTATGATGACCTGCAAGGATGGTTATTACTTACTAGAATCCGGCTAGGCATTCACAAACTGAAGTAAGACCAAAGTTGTTGCAGGAGCCACCATTACGGCAGGGCTGCACTTCACACGGATTTACAAATTCTTCACAAAGTTCTCCAGAAAAGGCTGGAAACAGAAATGTTGGTTACGATAGAGATATGAGCCAGTGATCGTACTGCTTTTAATCGTCGTAGCAATAGGCTGGGATAAAGTGTGCAGGGGTCATCTGCTAGGCGATGTGATTCATTGAAACGCAAAGATGAATGGGTTAGTAATTAATAAATTATTAACAGTTTTATTTCATTTTCAATGATTCTTTCATTCAGTTTTTCTGGTCATATTTACAGTACAATATTCACACTCAATAAGTACATTGCATGGAATTTTCAAATTGTATTTGTGTGATATAAACCATGATTAGTAAAACTACATGATTCACATATTTATGGGATTTTAATTCCAATAATGTCAGAACATTTTTGGTAATGTCCAAATCAACTCATTAACAGGATCCAGGCCGGTACTATCGTCAACCTGTACAGATTTTTTTAGCAGAATTGTCCCATTTGCACTAACCTGGAGGGCAGAGGCAGGCAAAGGACGCCAGACCGTCGACACACGTTGCTTGATTATGACACGGTTCATTCACACAGTCGTCTTCATTCATTTCACAGTGGTCACCGGAGAAACCTTCTCTACATTCACAAAAGTAATCGTTGACCTGTAAATAAGTCCAGAAATATCAGCACTTTCTCTAATTTATCACAGTTATTGTTTCAAAGGTTAATGAACTGACAATGGATAGTTACAATTTCTCCTCCGTTCTTTAATTTATACTGACTTGGGCTCAGTCATAACAAACCAAATTGCCACCACAACCTCAGGGCAAAGTTGTAGTCCGATGAAATTTCTGTGTGGACGACCGAAATTAGATTTGGTAGTCGTCCGGCACACAACGTTTTGTTTACATCAAGGTCAGATTGCACTGTAGCTGTAAATACCCTCAAATAGGTAAAAATGTTAAATTGGTATCAATTTCCTGTCACTTTGGAGATCCTAAAATAATACACAAATATAGTTGCAGGCCTATGATATCCAAGAGAAGGCGAGTGTTAAATGTCCGAACGCTGGTGTCTGTTCAGCAAACCTACACATCTCTCCTACAGTGTACATATTGGTATTCTAGTCACCAACCCCACACATCTCTCCTACAGTGTACATATTGCTGTTCTATTCACCAAGCCTACACATCTCTCCTACAGTGTACATATTTGTTTTCTATTCACCAACCCTACACTTCTCTGCTGCAGTGTAAATAGTGGTCAATCTTTTATTTTTATACATTTTTTTTCCAACAACCACATTTGCTGTTCAGACAACAACAAATAAAAAGTTCTGGTTGTCAGACAGACAACCAGAAAAAATCCATACAAATCTGCCCTGCAACTTGATGTGACAAGTTTATAATTATTTTCAACATCTGAAAACTTAGAAGCTCTTATTAATACCAACCACCAATCCATTTTCATCCTGTGTTCTACAGAAAGGATGAAATTCAGTTTGAAATTAAGTTACCAACTGAAGCATAGTTTCTTACTTTCCCTCCATGATGGTCAAGCCTGCCTAGAAAAACAGTCCTCCTCAAATTCACTCGAGCATTTAATGGTTGTTACTTGATAGCATAAACTACCCAAATACTGCCATTTAGGATTCATCCTTGAGTGAACCTAATTGATTGACCAGCCACCGAATGACTGTTAACACACTGACCACTGCAATAGTACACTGTGTGTCTAATCATAAATTTGTGCAGAGGAGCATTCAGTTTGGCTAATTTCATGAATACCAACTTGGGTAGATATTCAATATCCCCTGTTTTGGGCCAAAAACAGGGGCCTTTTATGGTATTTGCTGTAGGCAGGGAAGATCGTAATGCCACCCATTGTTTGGAAACGCTGCAGATTTGATGATGCAGCTTTCATGAAGACTACATTTAAGTTTAAGCACTAATTTCATGAACTGATGCATTCTTCAGACCCGATAAACTGAGACTTACCAAGTCAATGCATTCACCTCCATTCTCACATCTCGCTGACCCGCTACAGTCATCAAAGTTTATTTCGCAGAGTGAACCGGAGAAACCGAGAAGACAGGAGCAGTAACGGATACCTCCATCTTCTCTACAAACTCCGCCGTTATAGCAGGGATTCCTCTGGCATAGAATGAACTCTTCACAAAACTGACCCGTCCAATCTATGGAGTGAATGAAACCAACGTTTAATACACAATGTCAGAAACATTGCTGCATTGCATTCAGTTGCCAGAAACATGTCAAAGTCCGTGGAAATACCAGGGTATTTTCATTTATTCATTTCATTCAGTTATTTTGTATGAAAAATTGTGAATTTGAAACAGAATGACACGGATGTGCCAGTTTTTACCCCTTTGTCACACATAGCCACAGGTTTTACCTGGAAAAACATTTGAAAATTCACAACACCGGTTGACTCAGGAATCTGTGGCAAGAAATTCAGTGTGTGAAAACATGTGAACTAATTGCCACTATGCAGTACTGTACAATTCTTGGGTTGGGTTAATATCCGTTGTTTGCAACAGGGTGGAAACACACATTTACCAACCCCATCACAAGTGTCAAAATCTACAGGTTTCCATACATTTTAGATATTTGTGAAAATATGTAATTTTACAGAAAACCCAGATTTGAGACATAATCTCTTACCCTGAGAGCAGTTACAGTGATAGCTGGCAACACCATCGACGCAGCTTGCTCCGTTAATGCAATTGTGATCCGAGCAATCGTCGATATTCTCTTCGCATGATGTCCCCGAGTAGCCCTCCGGACACTGACATGTGTAACCGTTTACCAGGTCAACACAGCTGCCACCGTTATGACAAGGCTTGGTGTGACACTCGTCGAGGTCAGTTTGACAGTGGAGACCGGCATAACCGATTGTACACAAACAACGGTACCCTGCAGCTACACCGTCAACGCATGTGGAGCCATGTTCGCAGGGACTGTCCAGACATCTGTCTACGTTTTCTTCGCATAGATCTCCGGTGAACCCATCGGGACACAAACAGCTGTGGGAAGAGAAGTCGGCTATAAAATCGAGCACACGATCATCGCCATCGTTGCCAGGAAATCATGACTACTTATCAGTGATGTTTAATCTTCTTTAAAGTAGCCAAATGGATCATTGTCGACAACGTTCTTACAAACAGACCAAACAGAGTGTGTATGATACCAAATGTCAGTTTATTTTCTTTCTCCCACTGCTGCATGACAGTTTTAATTGAGAGTTAATTATAAACTTACCTAAATCCACCTATCCGAGCCAGACAAGTACTCCCTTCTGCACAGGGATTAGAGGCACAGTAGTCTGTCACGACATCGCACAGTTCCCCCTCGTGACCAAACGCACACACACAGGCGTACTGATTGAGGAGATCAATGCATGTGGCTCCATTCTCACAACGGCTGAAGAGGGAAAACATAGCACTCGCGAGACTTAATTGAAGTCGTTCATGTTCTTATTATGGAATTGTTATGGAATTTAACATTTGACTACAGAACAAAATATTTAATATTCAGATCCATTGCATTTTCTTTGTAGTTTAATATTGATTCCCAATTGTCTTGTTTTGAATTGTATATTTTATTTCAATGCAATTAATTACTTTTTTATTTGTCTCATTCCGTTGCTTATAATATATTGTTTTATAGTACAACTTTGAAAACTGACAACAACTTTAACAAAATATAAGTTCACTCTTGGATAAAATAAAGACTTTGCAATGACTAGTCATTATCCAGAAATTTCGTTACCCAGGCCTGCATACAGCTGTCTTCACTAAAATAATGGATAATAGTCTCCACAGGTACAGTATGCTTGTAGACAAGTACATTTAAGTGTGAGACAAGGCCTTATATAAGATGAAATGTGTTCTTACTGGTCTTCACATTACCGTGGAATTCCTTTACTTACATGTTACTAAAGAACAAATTTAATATTCAGAAACATTGCACTTTCCTTGTGGTTAAATATTGTTGATTCCCAGTTGCCTTTTTTTGAATGGTATATTTTATTTCAATGCAATGAATTTATTTTTTAATTTTGCTCATTCCATTGCTTATAATATATTGTCCTATATTACAGCTTTGAAAACTCCACAGCAACTTCAATAAAATAAAAGTTCACTTTTGAACAAAATAAAAACCACCCAAGGACTAGATGTTATCCAGAAATTTGTTACCCAGGCCTGTATATGGCTTTCTTTACCCCCCCCCCAAAAAAAATTGAAAATAATCTCCATAGGTATGCTTGCTGACAAGTACATTTAAGTGTGAGACAAGTCTTGTATAAGATGAAATGTGTTCTTACTGGTCTTCACATTCATCGATTTCGACTTCACAGTTCGTTCCTGTGTAACCTGGTTGACAGATACATGCATATGACGCGACAGCATCCACACAGCTGGCTTGGTTCAAGCATGGATTCGGTAGACACTCATTTATGTCAATTTCACAATTTATGCCTGTCAAAGACAAAACGAAAAACGTAACTGTCACTGTGGTATGACGTCAGCGTTCTACGTTATTACATTAATCTTAGTATCTTAGCATCTTAGAACGAAGGCTGGAAAAAAATTGTGAAAGTTGATGGCAGTGCATTCTGCCATCCCCATCTCCCTCCCCCCTCCCTCCCTCCCCCAACCCTTGTGACTATTTTACCATACTTCATAGAAAGAGCATGTGTTCCTACAGCACATCATAACTTGCTCATAAATGTGTACCAGATGGTTGGTTTAGAGTTGGTGTACCCTCACTGTAGCTTTTCATTCACACTTACTTCTTCTCAAATTAAGTCATTATTTTCTGGTTGAAGCAACTACCGGTAACTTCTCGTCAACCGGTGCTTTTCTCAGAAATTATCACTGGAATCATGTAGAAATATTTCAGTAATATAATGTGTTCATAAAACACACAGACGGCAAGAACAGACTGGAATTTCAGTCAGAAGAAAAAGAATAAAGTTTGCAATTATGAACCTACGTATTGTTGTATATTGTGTTTTTACTGTCCCGGCTACTGGTAGTACAATCGCAATAACAGTCACTGCTTGCATGTGTGTTGGGTATTGTTTTTAATTCTATTCCATTGTTATTAGGTAGCCAGAATTTGTAAAGTTTCCCTAAAACTGCCTTCCTCTCTGGTTTCTTTCATTTCAGTGAAAAAGTTATATTTCTGTCTTCTTATACATGTTATGTTTTCTATAATAATAAATGATATTCTGGTTTCTTTCATTTCAGTGAAAAAGTTATATTTCTGTCTTCTTATACATGTTATGTTTTCTATAATAATAAATGATATGACTTCCATTAAAATACTTATCACCTTACTTATAAAGCAGCACTGATTTGATAAATACATGAAGTATAAATAATAATAAATGAAAATGATAAATATCAATTGAATTTGTGCTGAATTTCAGTGATGGTTCATTTCTAAAGGTTTACTATCTTCAATAACCTCCCACCCCACCTTGTCCAGTTTAAATTGATAGTCATCCCCAATGATTGTTGGACTACATGATGGTCAGGCCCGCCTATAGAAAAAACAGTCCTCCTCAAATTCACTTGAGCATTAATAATTTGTTACTTGATAGTATAAACTACCCCAAATACTGCCATTAGGATTCATCCTTGAGCGCACCTAACTAATTGACCAGTCACCTGTATGATTGTAAACACAAGTGCTCTAATGGCCAATGCTAATTTCCTGTGTGTCAAGACAAACTTGGCTTGACCACTGAAATAATACATTGTGTGTTTAATCATGAATTTTCAGCGGAGCATTCTGTATGGCTAGCATTACCAACTCGGGTAGATATTCAATCTCCCATGTTTTGGACCAAGAACAGGGGACTCGGGAGGTATTTGCTATAGGCAGGGAAGATCAAAATGTAAAGTGACAAATGTTGTAATCCGAGAATGGTTCACATTGAAAAGAGAGTCGTATAACCCCTAATATTATATTTACCTGAATATCCATCCAAACACATGCACAGATATCCAAGCTCCTGGTTGATGCAGGAAGCCCCGTGTAAGCAGGTTGCGTTTCTGCAGTAGTCTATGCTATCGACACAGAGTGGTCCAGTCTTGCCCGGTCGACACAAACATCTGAATCCATCGATTTCGTCCAAGCAAGTCGAGCCTCCTGCACAAAGTATTGGCTCGCACTCATCGACTTCTGTTTCACAATGGACGCCTGAAATGTTCAACGACGGTTATTCCCGTTAAAGAAAGATATTCCGAAACTTAAATCTGTCGAAAGCTGGTTTAAATTTTTTCGAAAGACTCACAAAACTGGCAATGAAAACAAGATAGCAATCTACTGACAAGGTGAGAAGGGTTGAAAAAAAAATTAATTTAATTGATATGCATATTGAATTGATACCTCTCAACGTTTGACACAGACACACTGATACAGAGACTAAACCTGAGACTTGGCAGAGAACGCAGCCAAACCAAAGGAGGAGGAGGAGGAGCCTAATCTTCACACAAAGTTATCAATTAATAAATAAATAAAAAATCTGGTACCTTCAGAGGACTTACAGACGGTAACTTCAATACAACCAAAGCTATTCCTAAGGAACCAGGGATGAGCCTGGGGTAAAAAAAAATCACGGAATTTTGCAAAAATTGCGGTATAGGCTCCAGTTTGCGTATGCTACAGTGTGTTAGGATAATGGTTTTCCTGAGGTAGAAAAGAAATCACGGATATTCCGCGGGTGCGCGGAAAAAGCTCATGCCTGAGGAACTGTTTTAAAATCACCCTGCTGGATTCAGATGTGTAAATAATTCGCAATTGATCAGCTCATGAATATCAACACTAACCTTCATATCCACTGTGACACTAACACCTGTATTTATTTACTAACACTTACCTACAAATCCACCATGGCACTCGCACCTGTATTCATTTACTAACGCTTACCTTCATATCCACCGTGGCACTCACACCTGTATTCATTTACTAACACTAACCATCATATCCACCGTGGCACTCACACCAGTATTCATTTACTAACACTAACCTTCATATCCACCGTGGCACATCACACCTGTACTCATTAACTAACACTAACCATCATATCCACCATGGCACTCACACCAGTATTCATTTACTAACACTAACCTTCATATCCACCGTGGCACTCACACCTGTACTCATTTACTAACACTAACCTACATATCCACCGTGGCACTCACACCTGTACTCATTTATTAACAATAACCTATATATCCACCATGGCACTCACACCTGTACTCATTTACCAACTTTAACCTTCATATCCACTGTGGCACTCACACCTGTATTCATTAACTAACACTAACCTTCAAATCCAACGTGGCACTCACACCTGTTTTCATTTACTAACACTAACCTACATATCCACCGTGACACTCACACCTGTATTCATTTACTAACACTAACCATCATATCCACCGTGGCACTCACACCAGTATTCATTTACTAACACTAACCTTCATATCCACCGTGGCACATCACACCTGTACTCATTAACTAACACTAACCATCATATCCACC
>JAIPMN010007864.1:0-18653 GCA_020650975.1 Apostichopus californicus
AATGTTATTGCCATTGATGTAATTACTATGCAATTAAAGAAATAAACTGTTTTGATGGGAGTTTTGTTTGTGACATTGTCAAGGATGTAGATAATGTCTTTCAAAATATTCACCTTCATAGTATTATGTATTTGAAGATATATTTCAGTAGGTAAGCTTTATAACACTGAAGTATTTGTGGTATATATATTACTATCTATGTAGGTAGAGGTAGATTTCTTGCTAGTTTCACAGGTCTGTGATTTCAATTTCATAAAAAAAATGAATGTGAATTAAACAGCTTAATTTTTTGAAATACTGGTACTATTAGCTAGATCAATGTAATTTCTATACTTTATTTAACAGTATAGTATGACTATCATAAGCAACTGAAACTTCACAATTTTCCAGTCATAATTAGTTCTGTATCGCATATGTGCCATGGTGATGGCTGTGAATACAAAACAGTACGAACACAAACCAAAGCAGTGTCAGAAATTAGAATTAGAATTGCAGTAAATGACCTCTTGTGAAAGTCTCCAAGTCAGGTACTCTAGCTGAAACTGGAAATGACCATGAATTATCATGTTTGCTTTTTATACTGTGCATCAGTTCTGGTTTTTTATGTGTTTTTTTTGGCTAAAAGTTATCTATTTTAGTTGATAGAATTTAATCGTCTCAGGTAACTTAAGATTATGAATGCATCATTGCATCTGCCCAAAGACTTTATTGTCCTCATTTACTGTCACACTGGCCAACGTGTCAATTGCCTCAAGCTTTATACCTACAGTATCTCACTCATCTTAATAATCCAACTTATGTTTTTCTCTTAATATAAACTATTCGTATTCTATAAACATTCTTCTTTCACAAATATTTTAACATACAAAATGCATTAATATATTCAGGGTATGATTATTATTGTCAATTTCTCAATGATCTCCTCGGTCTATTGCACAAGCAATTAAGACGAGTCAAGCATAACTATTGCTCTCTAAAATAAGCGATCAATTTTACCAGAATCATCAATTGACTGGAATTCTGCTCAATAATTCTAATTACAGCGAGAATCTAGAATGTTCGTCGCTAATAACTGGGCATAGACCATATTTCTCTCTCAATGGATTAAGAGTGATACAAAACATGAGCATCTCATGATGTTACTAAAATTCAGTGAAGGACTGCCAAGTTCAACATATGTGTCACCATAGCAACACAAGGTTGTATCAAAGCTAACTGTATGAATATCATGGAAACAATGATTCCAAACTCTGCAAGAGAATCTGCCTTGCAAATGTATGTATGTATATATTTTAGATCCTCCTGCAAGCAGGAACACGCGAAGAAGCCATCATTGGCTTATCAAAGCCGCAAGCTGACCGAAGTCAGTCTCTTAGATTCATGTTTTAACGTCCATGATTATGAAATGTCAATTGTCAACAACTCTGTAACTGGACAATATATGTTAATCTTGGAGTGACTCGAACTCCGGACCTTATGATTGAAAGGCACCGGCGTTAACCACTGAGCTAGCACTCCCTTTGATAATGAATGCATTTTATATCTTTTACTGGTACAGTCTTCTACTCAATTGTAAAAATCTAGTAATTATGGGGTCTTTATATAGATAAATAGTCCCTTCCACAAATTAAATCTTAGTTTTATTTAGGTAATAGTACTTAATAAACATGTAAAGACATCTCATCTAAGCACACTAGTTTGATATGAAAGTGATAAGATTAAAAGGCTGGGATTTGCTCAATATCGTACCATATTATGTTCCCCTTCTAGGGGAATCATGATACACACCTGATGATGACCACACAGTATCGATACAAGGGGACTGAGGTTGAGAGCAGATCAATCATTCGGTTGTTTGGTTTCTTCGTGCACAGGTTCTTTCCTGTGTGACTTTTCTTAATATCATACCATTTAGTTATTAAAGAAGAATTTGCTTGAATTAATAGTGCTTACCATCTAGATTTGATGAAACTGCGATATGCCAACTGCAGTCTATGTACGAAAAACCATAGTTAACCCTGAAAATATGACTGTCAGGACATAAGATGTCATAGTTAAAGGAGAAAGACTGCTATACAATTTTGTTAATGCTGGTGCATTCATAATTTAAATAATAAAATAAAATAAAACAAAATGTTATTAATCAGTGACTTTTTCAGTCAGAACAAAGAACTAAGTGGATGAGTTATTTTACAAAAGCTGCTTTTTTGTTGTTGTCTGAGGCACATATTGTGATTGCTGCGACAACTATCCTTCCGAATGCAGCTGTTTTTCGTTTGGTCAACAGTTTTACAAAGACCTACCAAGAATTACCCATATTAAGATTATAATTAATCAAAGTAACTCACCCACCTAGCTTAATTTTTATTGCACACACTTAGGTAATACTACCAGATCCCTAATGTTACAGAAGCCAAGCTACCTTAGTTGGTATTTTTGCCGATGATCTTTGGACTTATTTGAGACAAAATCGTCCTAGCTCTATATGATTGATTCTGTCACATATAGTATGATGTATTTTGTTTTCTTTTGGTATAAGAAGATTAAATTTCATACTGCACAGAAATATAATTTTCCAATGTGCATTAAGTCGCGCCATATATCTGCCTAACCTTAGTTTATAGATAGTATTGATGCTGTAGCTCTTTACTATACTACAAGTATGCAGATTTGACGAGATAAAAGTGGCAATTGAACTTAACGTTTCATTCTTTAGATTTTCAGTCACCCTCACCATTTGGCGAGTGCTTTTGAGAATATATGTCAAGGCCTGAGAAGTAGTAACCTACACTTTGGAAGACACTCAGTCAGCACTTACAGTAGTTGGAACAAATTAAAGTAGTGACATACAGGCCCGTAGCCAGAGTAACTGATTTGGGGTTGCACATCAACCTAGGAGGGTGCCCCCTCCCCTTGAGAAATTTTTGCTTATCACAGAGGATTTAGTTGCCAAATGATTCAATCTTTTCCATCTTTTTTCTGTACATTTGTATTCCATTTGTCTGTTTGTATATTTTTATTGAGTTAGAAATTTTGAGGGAAAAAAAATGAAACATTTAGCGAGGGGAGAAGGGCACAGTGGCTACGTCTCTGGTGACTTATCATGTCTAATGGCACATACCATGTATTGAAAGGGGTGATTGTTTAATTACGTACGTACTACGTGTACTTTCATTTGTGTAGCTATAATTATATGAACAAAAGAAGTTGCTTTGTGCGTATGATATAACGAACGTTAGTACTGCAAGGTGTAGGATTGATAGTTTGTTTCAATTATATGTACAAAAACAAAGGTAGATTACCATAATTGTAATGAATGGTTTTCTCAGTTAAAAAATCCTGCAATGTTAATATTTCTTAAAAGAATAATGCAAATAAACATTAACATCACGATGTTCAGCATCACTATCATCCGCATAAGCTATGAAACACATGTGACAGTTTAAACAAACAACTTGCATGAGTGTGTGTGTATGTATTTGTGTATGTTTGTCTGTCAGTGAAATGTTTCAGTTATGATCACAATCATTCAACAGTTTACATGTCCATGTTTATTAACGAAGAGACCATGTTGTCATGCCGCATTTACGTATGGAACAAAAATCACAAGTGGATGAGTGAAATGTAAAAGATCAAGAAATGATTGAGGCAGCATATGTAGGCTCAATTTGAACATCCCAGTCCCCTACCCATCCCTCTGTTGTCATGGAAACCTGCCATGGACATGACATGTACCATGTAATGGAATTCACGTATGATATGATTTATACTGAACTGCATCTATATTATACATGACACAGTGTCTTTGCGCACAACACACATGCATACAGTAGGATTGATATCTCAAACTACTAAACATACAGTCAGATACTGTGGTTGGAATCTTGTTATCCATGTATAAACTTGTATAACATGTAAAGCATGTCATAACATGTTAAACATGTCATAACATAACATAAATAAAAATATATTAGGACACTGTCTGTGTCATGTAGAACATTTCAACCTGCAACTATTTTTTTTATGATGTATTGTTATGACATGTTGTTGTACTCCAAGCTGGAGGTGAACAGGCTTATCTCACTCAGTGTACATATATCCAAATGAGGAAATTTTGGTTGTAAACTTGTAAATATTACCTCAATCTGCTAGCTAAATGCTGCGCTCCTTTGCATGACAAGTTTATAGTGACTTGGAGATTTACATACCTAGTGTTTGGTAAGCAGACAGTAAGAAATTGTTGCTACTCGTGTTGACAAAAAACAGCATGCATTTTCAATTTTTGATTTTTGGAGAATATAATATAGGGCAATCAACAATATGATCCATTTGGTCAGTCAAAAGGTGATAACAAAGGTTATGATTCGAAATAACTTTTATTAAATGGGGAGAAGTCATGGTTTAGGCGAAACATAATAATAACTATCTTCTTATTTAAGTAAATGAATTCCTTTACCTGGATTTTGACACACATCATAATATTGAGCAATGAACAATAAAGCTACAACACAGGAGAATATTATCTCATAAAGTGAAATGTTATCTTTGTACTTGAATAATAAGTTTCTTTCTCTGAATGTGATAACAAATTAGGCCTAATGATGCCATCCTAGGTCCTTTTCAGGGCAATTAAAATTTTTGAGGATTTTGATCAGGATTTCCCTCTGACAAACAGGTCTTACGGTTTGGTTGTCTGAACAGCAAAATATGTACACTGTAAAGAGAGATGTGTAGGTTTGGTCAAAAGAACACCAGCTTTGGGCCAGAAATACTTCCTCTTTGACTGGATCATACAGTAGGCCTTCCACTACTTGTTCTATATTCAGTATCTACAAAGTGATGGAGGGTGATACCAATTTATCATTCTACCTATTTTGGAGGTATTTATAGTTAACGGTGCAATCTGAAGTTGATGTATTGGAACAATCAGTGGTCTGCCAGACAACTTTCAAGCTGATTTGGTCGTCCAAACATGAATTTGATTGTCTTGGACGGCCGAATGACCAAACATTGGCCTCACTCTCCAGTACTTTTTTATAAATGCAGCTGATGCATATAACCTGATTCATATGTTAACCAAGGGAGTATGGTAGGCCAAATACTTGTATCATGGTAAACAGTGGAGTATACTCCTGCTATAGTGTCAGTGGTTTCTAGGTACTTTAACATATACAGCTTCCCAGCCTTTTGGCTAATATCATCAGATAATGCATGAACAGTACACAGTAGATCATTCGCCAACCTTTAACCCTGATCATGTGTAGTATCTATTCCTTGGACTCATGATACTCACTAGACATCATAACATCATTATGATCATACATTACGATTTGCAGTAATCTCGATGAAAGTGGACTGGGGTTGTGAGTGGATCAAATTGTTTAGTGCTCATGCTCAGGTTCTATCTTGGAATAATTTCTTCTTTTAAAGGACCTTCATATAATTCACTACAGAGTTTCTCAAGAATAATTAACACATGAATACGTTAAATATCTCATATGAAATCATTTAATCGATTTAATGGCTGAATAGTTGATGTTTAGATGTCTCTGCAATGTTTCTGCCTCAGTAGGTAAACCTTGCATCCTATAGTAGAAGAATTTTCAAAAGTTGCAGTCTTGATATAATTTAGTCGTCATCAGTATGCAGTTGAGTGGGAAACAACATAATCATGCAAGGTGAATTGAAAAAAATGCTTCTCTTTATTGTTCTTTGCAAATTATTAACAAAATTTCCCTGAGGGTTCCCAATCTCACAAATATGAAAGAAGTAATGACTTCTAACTAGGATTCATTTCCCTTGAGGATGATGGTTGGGGTGGATGAAATGGGAAGGGCATTCGTCCGTCTGTTCATCATTTAACAAGGAGAGAATTACTGATGAATATCACAGCAGATGTTTCCTTGAATTTTGTAGTTCACTGTACCATCCATGGCACATAATGATATAAATGCATATATAAACATCAAAGAAATGAAGATTGTGCAGGGTTTTCCTTTAAGGGTGAGAAGTAGGGTGGTACCATAATAGTTCAAAGTGACCAAGTTCCCAGGGGGATGATATCAGGGATCCAGATGCCAATGGTCCAACATGGGATCATGTAGTGTACCTTCATGTATGATGGTACCATAGGGGTTGCAAGGGACCGAGTTCCCAGTCAGGGGCTGAGATGCCAATATATGGTCCAACACAGGATCATGCAGTGTATCCCCGTGTTTGATTGTCCCATAAAGGTTGTGCAAGGAATCAAATTTGCAATGATGATGTCAGGGGGTCAAGACGCTAATTATAGCCCAACATTGGACTGTGGCTAATTTCCTCTCCCATGTTACAGCTGTTGTCGTTCATATTTCGTATCACAAATTCATATTACAAATTAGAAACTTCCTGCTAAAAATTTTTTAAGTTGAACGTCTACCCCCAATAGAGACAAAAACAATACTAAGTACAAGTTTTTAACCTTAAGTACTATTATGATCCAGCATCTATGAACTATTGAATGAAGCAGAAGAAGTAGTCCAGATCTGCTTGCGTCGTTCTCACCTTGTAATTGTGACGCTCAATTCAAACCCATTATGAAGACGAGATATTAGGCTACACTCTATGTTTGGTTAATGATACTTGGAATCCTGATGGCTGATTTGCAGAATTTGACTGTGACAACAACTACAACTGCATACCTGCCAGCATATCTTGCAGTGACTACTCAGTGCTTAGCAGTTGCCATGGCAATTCTGGCTATTCAGTAACAATGAAGCAATATCATTTCAGGTTATAGACATACAGCTGTACACAGGTACTTATGTTAAGATCTTGTAGAAGGACCTTTGAGCTTCATTTAAGATCTGGAAATTGTATGCTTATGAAACTTGTGATCAATATATTGAATTCTTGGTCCTTACAACACTAGCAGATAAGTATCAGTGGGTGTTTTTTTCTTCTTTTTTTTTGGCTTTCTTGGTGACAAATCTTGGATTGATTTTGAAAATGCCTTTCTTAAGTGACACAATGGTAGCAATTGACCTTATGAATTTCTATCCTTGTGAAAGCTAAAATTGATAAGGATCATTGGCAAGATTTAACTGATTCTCAACAACCTTAAAAATGCCGATTCAAGATGGAAGTAGCAGGTAGATAATTGATGTCACTTTCAAAAGCACAAACAATAGGAGAAAATTGGTAAATTGATATGTGTAGCAATTACGTGAGTATTGAAAGTTTCTGCAGAATGCAATTCCAAGACCATACATAAAAAAAAAATATTAATGGCCTACTTTTCAAAATGGCAAGAAACCAAGTTAAAGATATGACTTAAGACCCAAATTAATTTTGATGTGTATTACACCATTTGGACCAGCGATTGTCAGTTCTGGCTCCAAATATATAGTTTGATACCACATTTAATAGTTTTTGAGAAATGTTGCGTTAGGCAGTGGAGGGTCAGAAAACAAAATGATTGGATCCCCTAGGCTTAGCATACAGCCTCTTATTTACTCGCTTCCTTACAAATGGCCGACCAAAGCAAAAGAATACTTTCATGATCTCAGAAAATATTATTATACATAATTACAATTTTGTCAACGACTGTAGAAATGGTATCGTAATTTATTCATGCCTGCTGTGTTATTCATTGTAAAGCTTATTTACTTTCTTACAGAGTTTATTTGTAAAACAATGTAATTGCCATTATCGAACTTAGCCTGACATCAATATGAAAGCATAATATTTCAAACATTTTTTACCAAAAGTTAAGGGTGAATGTCTTGAAATTAAATATGGATATTAGAGAGCTTACCTGCGCACGACCTCATTATTTTTGCACTTTAAATGGGGACGGTTGTATCTACTTTGAATATACTGACAGTAACGTTTAGCCATTTGTATGGCCACCAAATATGCTAGAGAGGTTCATTAATTATTGCTCCTGCTCAGACTTCAAATAAGTATTTTATATTTACCACCAGGTTATTGCATAATCAGGCATATCATTGTCTAATGTACACCCTCCCCTCCTCCTTTTCAAATGAAACAAAAATTGAAAAGTAGTCATTAGCACGGCCTTGCGCTTAGACCTGTAATTACAGACCAAATTTGTGGTCCAATATATATACCTCAGAATGCACCATTTGACTGGGATCCCCTGATGCCACACTATCCCCACCCCCCCCCCCCACCCCCTTTATGGGAGTCAGCTGCAATATCCCTAGGACACACCCCATCCTCTATAAATTCATGGATCGGCCACTGGTGCCATTGTCATTTTATTAAACTATTGCCGTCACTAGAAAATTAAAAGTAAATAGTAAAGATATGAATGAACTGAAATAATGTCGATCACTACTACTGCTGAATATGATATGCTAATTAATATCCCAAAGCAGTAACATTATTGATACAAATGAAATAAGATTACTTTGCTCAGTGATACATTCTTGGATTCATCTAAGTCTGATCAATAACAATCACTTTCCTGATCCAATCTCTCTAGTCGTTGCAATTTCCCACAAAATTAAATCAAGACCAAAAAATCTCCATGTTTTTCTGACATAAAGCTCGCTGTAAGGTTGAGATCTATCTTCATTTATTTCTGTGAAGTTGGGTGATGTATATAGTCTGAGGAGGAAAAGAGAGAGACAGGCAATACTTGGACTCAACCTCATCTCGGAAAGCCAGTGACGATAAATGTAGAGACTGCCATGTAGCTGTATAAATTAAATTATCAACCATGAAGAGGTGCAAAGGTCTAGAGTAAACATCCAAATACAGTAATCCCATACATTTTGACAAACCATTTTGTAACTAGTTATTTGCAAAATATTTCAATTTCTGGCAATATATCAATATATTTCAAGTTATGTTAAGTCAACAAGTTAATGATTAAGTAAACAATTTTCAGAACATAATTCTATCGTTATGTCATCACACCCATCAAGGTTACTTTTCCTTGAGAGGTGTGTTTGAGGTCATACAAAAAGAGGTGTCTCATCATACCATGTCAATTAGCCATATTCTATACTCATATACTGTGGGATAAAAGAGTCATGTCAGTTTGGTTAAGCTGTAAGTATGTGGTAAGGATGGATAATATCTAGTTTTGTCCAATTTATGCTAAGTACTATATACAGCTCTGATTTATATACTATACTCATATACTGTGGGATAAATGAATCATGTCAGTTTGGTAAGCTGTAAGTGTATACTATGTGGTAAGGATGGATAATATCTAGTTTTGTCCAATTTATGCTACTGTATACAAACACTGTGCAGTTCTGATTTATTTGCTCATATAGTTGTGGTTACTAGGTGCCGCATCCAATTCATTTCTTTGGATGGTGGAGGGGGGTGGATAGAGGAGGTGGGTAGAGGGGTGGGTGGGAGAGGTGTCAGTGGGAGAGGGGTGGGTGGATGGGAGGGTGCTGAGTGAATGATGTACCCTCACTACCCTGAACTTCACCATTACCAAAAAGAGCTAAAGGGCTATCGGTCAGTATCCAGATAAGGTGAGAATGGCATCGTTGATAATCACATGGTTGATGTACGTTTAAAACTGTATAATTTTTCCTCCATTGTTGAGACTTTTGTTTAAATTAAAAACTACCTCCCAAGTAGAGTCAATACACTTTGAAGTGAAAACATAAATTTTATCCTTACCCAGCTGTTACCATGAACAGTGGGTTTTATGAAAACCTCGCATAATTGGGCAAACCCAGCTTTAATTAATTACCTCATCCAAGACAACTTAAATAGTACTCAAAAGGTAATAATGGTTGTAACCGTGTTCATCAACAGATAAGTCAACGAACTGGACATCAAGTTGATTGATAAGCAAGCCACAAGTTCAACCTCAAAAAGTAATTATTTTACAATTTTTTTGAAGGGAGGTACTTAGGCATGAACGATGATAATTAAATTGATATTGAGTACATGGTTGAATTAACATCCAGGCGTGAACAAAACTATTAACATATTCATTGGCAGTCTAGTCACTGACACGCTCTGACGCTTTGACTACATATTTCCATAAATTACTTACTTTCTGATTGTATATAAGTATCTGCCCCATACCAGCATGTATCATTCACTGTCCTGCCAAAGTACTCACTAGAACCGGGGGAGGAATAGTTGACAATATTTAGGTAGTATCATACAGCCTGTAGATGAATGCTTATTTGACAGTTATGAGGGTATGGTGTCTTTACTGTTTCAGCTTACTATCTGTACACAGCTAGACGCTGTATTTTAATACAGCTTGTATATCATTAGTTCATAAGCAGTACAGACACCGGCCATCGCAGTAACGTTTGCAAACATATTTCCTTCACGGTGTTTGCGTTTTACCTTTTATAATAACTAATAAAAATCATACATTACGCACTTGTCTGTTCCACATCGCGTCCTCTGTGATTTGATTCGAGTGACGTGGTGAAGGGGAATTTTCAATACATTCTCTCGCTCTGAGAAGTCTCTCATCACTACTGACTCGCTTAATGTCAGTGCCATCTGGTTGAGACTGAAAGTCAGTATCTCACTGCAGTGCTCTGAAGTACCAACTTTTCACAAAGTTCTTCTTCGGGACGGGCGAGAATTTACTTTGTGGCCGTGCGCAGTTTCCTGCACCGTCGCAGATTTCAATAGAGTTAAAACAAGAGTTGATCTGTCAGCACTGGAGCTATACGCAGCTACAATTGCTCCGCCAAATTGGTTTGATTCTCACCAGGAAGATAAATCAGCTGGGTCTATTAACCAGTCATCTAAAAATACCAACAGTGCTACCTAGGAAACATTTCAAATCAAAAGTGAGACTGGTTTATACGAGGCCTGCGAGCAGATCTAATCCATGTCTACAATTTCAGTTGGATGCAAGGACCATCCAACTCTTAAAAGTCTTTACAACAGTTTGAACAATTTAAGCCAATCTTGTAAATCACTGGACTGCAGGGGGGGAAAAAAGAACTTATAATATTGGTCAAATTTGTCATCGATGAATCTAGAACTCGATTGCATTCCTCGGCCTGAAAACGGAGGATACCAGATACAAACTAACCCTGTCTCCATCAAAGCCACTTCTCTATGTGGTAAAAGCTAATTCACAAACAGAATCATTTTGGAGTTATCGTCAAAACAAATTTTACTTTAGGACGGAAATTAAACTTTTGTAAAAAGGAGAGATATAATGGCAACATCATCAAGAAGTTCAGTAGGAAGTCATGTGACCTACAGCCAGGTGGAAAATTTGTAAGTAAACAAATATGCCTCCTCCATAGATGAGGCATGTGAACAAATGTACATGTGTGTTGTGGGTTATTTACTAGGAGTATAGGACTTAGCTTTACATCTTTCAAGTCATCTCAAAATGAAGATCTCAAATATTGGTGGTTTTCTTATATACTGTACTCACAGAAGTAAAAACATGTAAAGGAGCTTATTCTAGAATATTCTCATCGTGTTGAACTTTATTCTTTGGTGTGTTTCTTTTAACATTGTGTTGTTGACTGTACGACTATTGAGTATGAAATAATGTATTCTTAGTGGCTTTTGCTTTCAGTCTACAAAGACTAACTGCATTCGCCATCATGGATATATACGTGACCAGCAGTTAAACTAAAACCTTGTGATTTACTTCATTCCTCTCTTACCTGTCTCCATTCAACTTATGCACTTAATCTACCTAGCTTATACAACAGTTGGTAACATATTAGCACTGAGCCCCCACATAACACCTACTACTGCCTCTTTATTCCAAATCTACCACCCTCAAGGCTTACAACTGTGTTCTTTTTTGACAACATTACTGCAATACGTGCCTATAATCTTGAAGTTGCACACTACTGACTAATAAAGTCAGAAAACTTGATATGAACATTTCGCTAAAACTGACTGAAATTGCGCATACTGTCCAGGCGTTCACATTATCGTAGGTCTACTTTCATTTAGGAAGCGGAAATCCCAGGGAGCTGATGCCCCCTGTCCTCCCTGCCCTATTGTCTATATAGCCCTGAATTAAAATATGATATAAAAAATAAAAAATTATCTATTATAAAATGTATGTAGACATGCTTGTCGATGCATGTTTTGGTAATATTTATATATATATAGAGCAATTGTCTTTTTCAGTCATTTTTGAATGACTAGAAATGCAGTTTGATTTGCATTATACACATGCAGAGCTATGTAAACACTGTCCTGCCCACTATGGGTTCATCTCTTACTGCAGTGCTGTTACTAGGGAGTCTTCCATCATATTGTCATATAATGAGGAACCTATGTTCCCAAAATTTGGTTTCAATGTTCATCAAGAAATGAGTAAATTATTAAAAAGCGGTTTAAAGAGGGGCATGATACTCTAGTGTTTATAAATACACAAGATGGTGGCTCAGATGGGGGGGGGGAGTCTGCATGGGGAGGGGGCCTGGGCTAGGAGCCAGCAAACCACAAATATCTATAAATCTATATAGAGGTCAGAAAACTGTAAAAAACATTTGTTTTTTAAAGCTTTCTAGGGAGTGAAATAACATCATGGAGCAAGGAAAGTATCTGTATTGGATGACCATAAAGGTTGGAAGGAATATGACAATGTAGTCTTCTCTCTACACAAATTCCACTGAAATGTATAATTTTCATGTATTAGTATTCATAAGATAATGTTATCCTAGGTACATTATCCAATATGATACAAGTAATCCTGGGTTACTGTTATAAATTGAAGTCACGCCAACAAACAGCTTTGAACAGCTGTCTTACCAAATAGATAACAATATATAATACAGTATCATAATTAACATTTTACAACAGATGCAAAAGTACTTTTCCACATTGACGGTATGATGTTTTATGTTAGCAATGCAAACACTGCCCAGTGTGCACCTGAAAGTACCTTGTTCTCCTCTGATACAAACAGTGTTGTACGTTCTATTAACTTCAAGCATCATACTTTCATCAGTTAACTGATTTTTGACATCAGATAAACATGTCGAGCCTAGAATTTCACATGCTGGTGGTGAAAGGCCTTGTACAGAACAGACATCAGTTTTGAAAGTTGCCTAATGGCCAGAAAATGCTATCTAATTTTCCAAAAATTGTGAATATTAAGTGTTGTATAAAGTGTGAATATTATTACTATGATCAAACGTCCCTCTACTAGTCTCTGACACATTTAGTGTCGTCAGAGTGACTTCAGATGCTAATCACTTTTCTCACTGTATCCTTTTTTTTAAATTTTTTTTTATCTGGCTTGACCATGATAGAAAAGTTTCAATAAAGCAAGTTGCCGAATTTTCTAGGTCTCTCTTTTGAATGATTTCATTACGGAAAGTTCACGCTTGGTCGCCTCCGCACTGAGATGGAGCGCCAAGAATAATGGGAGAGCGGCAACGTTCAAGTAATAATGTAGCGAATCATGCCGTCTTCAATTGTGAAACCGTTTATGTTTGATGAGTAAATGATCTCTCGACGGAAGTCAAGTGATAAACCAGCACTTAGAACAGACACACACACACACACCGATAAAGAAAGAGTAGAAGGAAGAAATATAGGTGCGTAACCGCACTTAATTACAATTTGTTACGCAGGGATGTTGTATTATTTGAACAAACATCGACAAGTCATTCTGTCAGTCAACCAGACAGACGAACACTGTATGTATACAAGACGCAGCCGTGCGGGCCAGTCTAAATGCAAACTATAAGTTTATCGCTCAAGATCGGAAACAACAGCCGCAAAACATAGCAGCACTGCGAACAGGTTTACGCGACCAAGATACGACACTAGGTGAATAATTCAAACTTTTGATAGATTTGTAAGCAGTATTCTATGGTTTGTGAATGTACATTTTTTCTTTTTTTTTATATCTTAATTAGGAGGATTTAAAACAAGAGATCATATTTAAGCCATTTTCTTTTCTTTTTGCAGCAACAACAGCATGATGAACGACCGACGAAATACTTCAAGCAGCGTAACAACCAGCAGCAAGACCAACAAGAAATGGATGCGGCTGGCAACTGTCTTTGCCTATGTGATCTCAGTCTCGTTGGTAGCGGTGGTGCTAGCAGTTTATTATACTTTCTTCTGGACGTCAAATAATGTTGGCACCACCACAACACCAACCCCACCCTGCCCTACAAAGCCACCGGCTTAATAAAGGTCAGTTGTATTGAATTTCGGTAAATTTTAGTTTCTCTTAAATGGTCATTCAGTCCGGAAGTCCGGAAGTAATTACGCATGTCAATTACATTCGTTTCTGTTCAATGTGTGTGCGCATACTGCTGTTACATTGTCAGAGGTTTTAACATATTTTAGACCTAACTGACAATACAACGACTACCCTTTGAGTGTTGCGAGGAAAATAGCAAAAATATGACATGAATTTTAATTATGATTCTATAAGTTGCTATAATATTTTAAATTTAATTTCATCACTTCTCTACTGTTCTCATGAAACCAGCATCTTGTATCAAATTTGAAGAATGTTCCATCATCATCATACCATTACACAAATATAGATTATTGGTTTAGCATTCAGGTGGTTCATTTGGCAGCACAAACATGACATGAATTTTTAATTTAATTCTATAGGTCACTGCTATATTAAAATAATTTTCCCATTGTCTATAATTTATTGTTCTCATGAAACCAGCATCTTGTATCAAGTTTGAAGAATTTTTCATCATGATCATACCATTACACAAATATAGATTATTGGTTTTAGCATTCAGCTGGGTTTATTTAGCAGCAAACACATGACATGAAGTTTTAATTTAATTCTATAGGTCACTGCTATATTAAAATAATTTTTCCCACTGTCTATAATTTATTGTTCTCAGTTCTCATGAAACCAGCATCTTGTATCAAATTTGAAGAATGTTCCATCATCATCATACCATTACACAAATATAGATTATTGGTTTTAGCATTCAGGTGGTTCATTTGGCAGCACAAACATGACATGAAGTTTTAATTTAATTCTATAGGTCATTGCTATATTAAAATAATTTTTCCCACTGTCTATAATTTATTGTTCTCATGAAACCAGCATCTTGTATTAAATTTCAAGAATTTTTCATCATCATACCATTACAAATATAGATTATTGGTTTTAGCATTCAGGTGGGTTTATTTAGCAGCACAAACAACGTGAAGTTTTAATTTAATTCTGTAGGTCACTGCTATATTAAAATAATTTTCCCATTGTCTATAATTTATTGTTCTCATGAAACCAGCATCTTGTATTAAATTTAAAGAATTTTTCATCATCATACCATTACAAATATAGATTATTGGTTTTAGCATTCAGGTGGGTTTATTTAGCAGCACAAACAACATGAAGTTTTAATTTAATTCTGTAGGTCACTGCTATATTAAAATAATTTTCCCACTGTTTATAATTTATTGTTCTCAGTTCTCAGCATCTTGTTTCACATTTGAAGGAATTTTCCGCATCATCATCATTCCGTTCTAAAAGTTATATAGAATATTAGTTTTGTTATTATTTGAAGCAGTGTATCATGTTTCATTGTTCAGAATGCTAACTTGAGAACAATTTTGGGGTGACATATTTCTCATAATAACATAAAATCATCAAATAGGTCTACTCGCTTTATTAGAAATGTTTGAGTGGGGGAAAAAACTAGGAGTGTGTTAATATTTTCAAGAAATACAATGTCATGTTTTTACAACAATTTGGTAATTTATAAAAAAATGTGTTGATACTATTAGGGATCACATGTAATGACTTCAACAGTATGGGAATTTCTTGGACAAGAATATAATTTCTGTTGATAGGCATATGTCGCGGCTTACAATTTTCTCATTTGTATGTCTAACTCAACACAGCACTGTAGACAATGATATGCTTTTTTAAGTTGCAGGCATAAATATTTACTAGCCTAGTGTAATTACTACTAGTTCATTATCACACATCGCTTCAACAGGAGATCTTTCTCTGCAATGTAAAGAGACCCGGGGAAGGGGCAGAGGTTACAATTTTAAAAATTCTCAGTGTATAAAATATGTGTCTTTAATTACGTCTGGGATCAATTTATCGCATAGAACATTGTCAAGAGGAGTAAGTTTAACAAATAACTGTACCTCCTCAAGGTCCATGAAAGGTATTAAAAGGCATAGCTGGTGGTTTTTCGACATCCTCTAATCCGTTCAAATTTATGTTACATTAAATATTTACACTTGTACCTTTCCATTGATGTATGGCACATTGTATAATGTCTTTTGAGACTCGGTAAAACTTGATCAAACCTAGCACTTTTGGATAAGGAATTTACTCTTTTTGCGCTCACGTGACTGTAGGTCACCCTGTGACGTATATGTGTGGATTCAGTTGAGGAAAATTTCAATCAAGCTATTCACTTCAGCACTAACACTATGCCGATACGACCAGCAGCGGAGCGCCCATACAGTCAGGGGGGGCGGATGCCCCCCCTGACGGATCCAAATGGACTGCTGGCGCCCTTTTCAGCTTTTTACCACTTTTTACTTATTTGCGATTATTGACTTTTTTATTGCGCTCTCATCTACCTATTGACATTTGTCACATTTTTTGGTGATGACACCTATTTATTCTTCGTTTATCTGTAAATTAGCAAGGCCCGGAAAGGGTCATTTCCGGCGATGTAGGGAGTAGCTTTACTCAAAAATTTCGGTACGCTCCACGCCAACCCATGGTGGCGCTCCGCTTAGATAGTGTCGGAAGCACCCCTACAGACCATTCTCGCCCCCCTTGACCAATACCCCTAGCTCCGCCACTGGATACGACACTCTGTCATACTGTTAAAATCAAAATGCCAATGAATTGTGTAGTAGGAGGTTGCAAAAACACTTCTGAAACAAAAATATAAGTCTCTTTATGTTTCCCAGTCATCAAATTGACAAATAACTTTGTAGGCTTTGGATTAATTTTGTAAGTGCACCCGCAAAGACTTTCTCGCTTCCAGGGTTTCCCACTGTCTGCAGGCGAATATATGTTCAGTGCACTTTGACACAAAAATGTATTAGGCAGTATTATCTACGCAGAGGCCCTCCCTCTAAAGGTAAAGTTTCCCTAATTTTGATATATATGCCTAAACTCTTTAGCAACAATTGCACCGTTATTCTAATGTGCATACTAAATTGTTTATCTTCACCCGTGATTTACCCCATAGGTGCAGGTGTATGTATACTGGCCTATAATAGCAGCAATCTTACGAAATATGACCAGTCGCTGCGGCAGATTTTTAACCATCATTGTCTATTCAACACCTCCAAGTCTTCATGTTTACTGTTGTGCCACATCATCATACTTTAGCACAGAGAAATTGTTCTAACTATGTAAATGAGCCTAGCTATTTATTTCCCCATACAGTATACTCTTACAAAATCAAGGTAGGCTACAACTTTCGTTTTCTTCCTTTGAAATCTTCCTGAAATATCGTATTTTTTCATTTGCTGAGCTCAAGCCTGATTGACCAATCGGAACCCGCAACAGCACATATGGGATTTTAGCGTGTGAAATATCAGCATGCATTAAAAGCCCATGGCATCTCTCCATTGAAATTCTGTGTTATGTTCGATAAAATCTAATACGAACTATTTTGCACAACTAGTAGTAGTAGCACAAATGAAATCATTTTAAGACTAGTAAGACAAAATGGCCGCTCTTCAAATTGTCGTTGACAATGGTTTCACTTGATATTTTTCAGAGTCAATTTGGTGAAATCCAAAATGATGAGGGTTATAAGTTTGGAATAGACATTGTCTAGCACATACACACATCTGGTTTTATCCTGAACTTCCTCTTTAAGTTAACACATTGTTGCAACTCCATGCAGTAGGCCTAAATTTTGTTGATAGTAAAAACTCAAACAAATTTGTTTATCGTCAAAAATTTACAGTTTATTTCTTTAATTTACCTCTGTATCATTTGAGGTTCTAAATGTTAGGAGGGTGTTGTGGGAAAGGGGGGGGGGGAGAAGGGTTAGGGGATGGCAGAGATAACAAGGGAGGTAGAAATTTGGGAAGATTGTTATACCCATCATAGTATCACTTGAATGACCTTGCCTGCTGCATAAACAATTTGTAACATTCTTCATCCAGTTTGTTTTGGTAATCTGAACATCTGAACAGCTGCCATGAGAATTCTCAACATTTAAATATTGCCATGATGTTGTCCTCAAGTTTTCCTACTCATCCCTCATTAACATCATTTACCAATTCAAGACACATTGTATACATGTATACAGAGATTATCCAATCAAAAACCTAATATTTTATATGTTTGTGGAGGTAATATATTGATTGTGAAATCCATAGAAATCCTCAGCCAGTGGACATAACTATAAATACAGGCGAAACTATTGATTTCTCTCAACTTTAATCCCGGAAATACAGTCTGCCAGACTTCTATTCCAAACAAGATTTGAAAGTTTAATCTGCAGATTATGTGATCCTTTAACCTGTGTTATACAGTCGTTTAATAGCATCCATCATAGCTACCAGAATAGAGAACAAACAAGCTATGGTAAGTCTCTTGTCCATAAGATGTGCATTCTGTTCAGATTGAAAACCATGCGTTGATATGGTCTGATTTTCGGTCGCTGTCGTGATAGTTACGTGAGTGAAGTATTCTTGTTCTACAAGCAGCTACTTCAGTGCAATCGAGAACAGAG
>JAIPMN010007866.1:0-21934 GCA_020650975.1 Apostichopus californicus
AGTTTCCATGGATATTTTTATTTTTTATTTGCGACACAACTAGAGCGAATAAACAGATGGCTAGGTTAGATTTCCATGTTGACTTAGTGTGAAGTAAGGCTATCATGTGTTCGGAGATTTGTTGGGATTTTAGGTTATTGTCGCTGGTTCTGAAACTGCTTCGTAGAGGCCGTAATTTGACAGTGACTGTATGGTAAGTTCCCGGTGATTGTGCGCGACCCTCCCGCACTGCTTCAAATTTGATGCGGGATTGGGAGAACTGTTTGCGCGATTCGCGCTGCTAAAGCAAACGCATGTCACAATTAATTTTACACAGACACCTGATATAACGAGGGCGATTTTCTTATAGTTCTCTTTTCTTTTTCGCACTCGTAATTGTGCTTTAGAGGTTTTTTTTAGCACTTGCGAAGGCGAATCGCCTGTCGCCCCCGCTTATTTCCGACCCTGTCCAGCACATTCGTTAATTCGCGAAATTGGTATTGTTACCATGCTTACTGTGCCGAAAAATATGAAGTCACTAACCACGAGGGAAGCAAAATCGGCGACCCTGGCAGCCTAATTTGATGAAATTACATTGTGAAAGACGTATAGAGGGTGTCATTATTTTAATATTTCGTAGTAAAAGAACAAACCTAATACATCAGTTGATATTTTCAACTTCCATAAGTTTTTGAATAATGATATTTTCACCTTCCATATGTTTTTGAATAATCGGTATGACATAACTGGTATTCCACGTAATTTTTACCGATTCCGATTATGTTCCGATTATGCAATAATCGGCCCGATTCCGATTCCGATTAGGTTAATCGTTTGAACACTAGTTTTGGTGCAATATACAGTATGCCCAATGAATTTCCATCTTCTTTTCTTAATTTCGATGCTTAGTGATCCCATTTTTGCTCTCTTTAGCCGTTCCTTTGTGCTGACCCGTTCTTGCAGTCTTATCCCTAGCACTCTCCTGAGGCATTTGTTATGAAAAATATCGCTTTTCTTTTCATCCCCCTTATTCATTTTCCAGGTCTCGCATCCATATAGTAGGACCGGTAGTACCAGTGTTTTGTATAGCCTTATTTTTGTTCTTCTACAGATGCTTTTGGAGACCCAAATCTTTTGTAGACGTATTAGTGCACCCCTGGCTTTCCCAATTCTGTTGGCAATGTCTCTCATTCCGCCACCATCTTTTGTCATTGTCACACCCAAGTATACAAATCTGTCCACCTCTTGTAACTCTTCATGACCAATAATTTACCTAGACTCTGGTAAACAATAGTATGGTAAAAAAATGTAAGGTATAATGCCAAAGATTGATAAAATGCATAATTTGTTTTATTTTCTTCATTAGAATACGATGTCATCAATTCATTCTAAAATTTTGCCTTAAATTTTGGTATATATTCCTGTTTAATAATGATGTAACCAAGTAGAGACTATAACACCAGTATTACTTATCCAGTACTGTTCATGAGAGGTCCCTATCACTTGATCTCCATTCTAACCTGCCCTCCTGGACAGTTCCCCAATCCTACCTGTTACCTCTCCTACTCTCAACTAACCACCACTTTATCCATAAAATGATAATATCTATTTAATAAAGATTTACTTCACTCCTCGCTTACCTGTCTCCCCACAACATTAGCACTCTCGTTCCACCCTGCCTAGAATGAATTGGTAACCTTTTAACACTGTGTGCCTTCTATGACTGGCCCCTCTGGTCTAGCTATGCCCTTCCTTCTCATTCTACCATCCAAAGTGTCTACATTGTTTTCTTTTTGTGTGGTTTATTTTTCTACTATTTTGGAGTATTTATTTACAATTCAATCTGAATTTAATGTAATCAACTAGTCATTCCTTGGGACCAACCTCAAAAGCTGAAATTTAAATTGCAACTATAATTAAAAACCTGTAGTGCAACAAGTTCAAGATGAATATATGCAGAAAAAAACTAACACACAAATTGACTGATACCAATTTGGAGCTATAGTGTATGTCAGATCAAAGTAATGTCTGATTACAAACTTATTTTAGCAGATAACAAATAGTTAATTTATTTACAAACTTAATTGTTGTATTCTTTAGCCAGCTACTATTCTCAGTATGATTCAAACACATGAGGTCTAAAAGGAGAAATGTCTTGAAAGAAATGGCAAGAAACAAGAAATTAGGAACAAGACAAAAAATAAAATAACAAAGTAATAATTTGAGCAGATTTTGTATCATATTTGTATTTGGTACATTTTACAATGGATGATTATTTATACCATTACTGTGTAAGAAAAGTAAACTGATTTAACACCTGATGTTAATATCAAAGTCTGTACATACTGGTGCATAATCCTATCAACATTATTCCAGATCTAGGCACATCATTACTCTACCTTTACATTGTACACTGTATTGGTCAAGTTAAATCAAAAGTAAAACAGAATAAAACAACAAAATATAAGCAGTAGGAAAATGGGGAAAAGTTGAAATTAAAGTAAAAGTTAAGGACTTAAATTTGCATGGATTGTTTGTACAAACACATGAGCACTTTAATATTCTGAAAACAACAGAGATAATAATTTCAAATAGAATTGCAAGTAAATTAATTAAAAGAGGTATAAAATAATTTGATCAAGTTTAACATAACTTTAAATTATGCATTGATAGCTGTGCCAATACTGTTAACATTCTAGCTTGAAAAATATGAAGAGAAAAAGAAAGAAATTAAAGTCAAAGGTTACAGATCCTATAGTGTCAGGTATGACATCACAGATTTACAAAACGACAGCTCCCAGACGCAACTCTTAAACTAGAATATCTCTGAAACAGAGCAAGATTTTTCTTAGCTGTGATCTCTGTGACATAAGCCAAAGATGGTTTGGTTTGTGTCACCTTAAGATGCAAATGAGTTCAGCCATTTTGGATAGGTACATGTGTCATTATAGTGTTAAAAGCTGAAATATAAGTCTGTAAGCTTAATATAAAACAAATTGAACTTGTTTATTTACTTATTTTGTATGTTGGTGAAATGATATAAAATTTATATTGTAGGTGGGCGCTCAGTCCCTAAAATAATTTCATTGCTTGAATCATCTGTAACATTGAAGACTTTACATTAATTAACTGGTTTGATTCGTTGAAATACCAGTTCTCTTACACTTTTGTAGGCCTTTTTTAAGATTGTGACATTTGTTGATGAATTGTCTGTCATTAGAGTGAAGCCAGATGTCAAAAACCCACTGATGAATGTAGTTGGAACATTTTCATCTTTCACGTTGAATGCAAACTGACTGTATGAATTGGTTTTAATACGCTCTATTTCTGTACCAAATTTGCTGTAATTGTCATATTGGACTTCGGCAGTACTGAATCCAAAGTTTACATTTTTGCATTTAAATATGTTGAATTGATTAAGTCTGTCTAGGAAACCTTTGACTAATGTTTCCCAATCGACACGAGAAGTGCCTGTTGTACAGCTTAGAAGAATATCAATACCTCTAGTTTCTGGTACACTTTGCAACATATTATGAGTTGGCACTACATTTTGGTTAACAGTCTCCTCCATGGTCATGATCTTTAGAGTAACTATTTCTGGTCTACCAGCCCCATTTTGAAGATGCTGCTTTAAGTCACTTAAACCATAAAACTCTGCTTCTTTCATCAACAACTCACCATCTTTGAAATCATTTGGAAAAGAGATGATCTCACTTCTGAGATAATCTAGGATGTACTTAAAAATGTCACCATTTCGATCAACATAGTATGTGTCTCCTTCGATGATGGTGAACATTTCTTTTTTCTTCAGTTTGTTGAAAGTAGCTGGACTTACTTGGAATCGACTCTCTCCAATCTGGAATTGGAGTCTGTCTTTGAAACCTTTGTCTAATGTTTCCCAATCGACATGAGAAGTTGTCCAGCTTAGCAGTATGTCAATACCTGGTCTTTTATGTATAACATGTTTCTCTCCTGGGATCATGATCTTTAGAGTAACCCTTTCTGGTTTACCAGCTCTAATTTGAAGATGTTTCTTTAATTCACTTACACCATAAAACTCTGCTTCTTTCATCAACAACTCACCATCATTGAAATCATTCGGGAAAGAGATGATCTTATTTCTGAGATATTTGAGGATGTACTTAAAAATGTCACCATCTCGATCAACATAGTATGTGTCTCCTTCGATGACAGTGAAGACTTCTGCTTTCAGTTCTTTGAAAGTAGCTGGACTTACTTGGAATCGACTCTCTCCAATCTGGAGTGAGACCACCTGTAGATATACATGTTCATTAAAAATACACCTCAGAGAAGTTTAAAGGAACAAACATCAATTTTACATAGAGAAAGCAGATGAAAATATTTCATCTCAGATACAGTATATGTGTGAAGTCTTTAAATGGATTTTGGGCCTGGTATGCTAATTTAGCTGTTCATTATCCTCATTTAAACTTTGTATTTAAATTCAGTCAAAGTTAGTATTGTTATTGTTTAAATTATAGCAACTCAGTATTGGTAATATCACCTTGAAAATGATTTAAATGGAAAACAAAGTGAAATTGAAATGGGCTTTTGCCTCCAAATAAGCAGTTGTTACCGACATCACAAAATGGCAGGCTCTTGGCAAGACTTTTTCAGGATGCAGGATTTTTCAATAGCAATAAACTGGGTTATTCCTTGCTAACATAACTATTGTTAACATAACTATTATTTATGGTAATCCTGTTGGTAGGATTTGTTTCTCCCTTATTATGGTAATAACTGCTTTTTAAAACTTTTAGAGCTGAATACCTTCTCATTCTGTACCTCGGACACTTTCTGCTCCTCATTCTGTACCTCGGACACTTTCTGCTTCTTGTTTGCTGGGCCGGGAGATTTAGTTGACATTTTGGTCGATATGTTTGTGAATGTTCTGAAATGAGTGCAACGGAAGAGATTGGTGAATTCTTTGCTTTATTTACTAAAATGGATGAATTTATAGCATTTATTATTTGTTACAACCATATATCTTTGATTTTCTAATGGAATATTTAATATGAAATGTTGCCAATATAGCCTAGTTATGACTGCTGTATTCCTGAAAATATCAGTAATAATGATATTGTGTTGCCACTTTTCAGATTTTACATAATAGTCATTGCATTGCACAGTACACTTTATGTGCATTAATTATAGGGAATGTACTTGAAAAAGCCTAAAAGAATGTCCTGCCAAAGCGAGTAAACTTGAAAAAGCCTAAAAGAATGAAGGGTTAAAATGCCACAATGAGTAAATTTGAACAAGCCTAACAGAATGAACTCTTAAACTGCCACAATGAGTAAATGTAAAAAAGCCTACAGGATTGAAGGTTTAAACTGACTAAATAGTAAACTTGAAAAAGACTAAAAGAATGAAGTGTTAAACTGCCACAGTGAATAAACTTGAACAAGCCTAAAAGAATGAAGGGTCAAACTGCCACAGTGAGTAAACTTGAAAAAGCCTAAGAGAATGAATAGTTGAACTGCCACAGTGAATAAACTTGAACAAGCCTAAAAGAATGAAGGGTTATAAGTAAATTTGAAAAAGCCTAAAAGAATGAAGGTTAAACTGCCATAGTGAGTAAACTTCAACTAGCCTAAAAGAATGAAGTGTTAAACTTCCATAGTGAGGGGGATACTCTATGCCTGTGTATTTCACTTGTATTGTGTGTCCTAGCTATAGCAGCACCTCTTAATACCATCATTGTTATAATGATATCCACCAATGTTAGGTGTTTATACTTTATCTATAATCCAGCTACATTTAGTTCATGAGACTGTTGTATAACTGATCAACAATACTTTAGCTGATAGTTAAAGAAAACAAATGAAAACATAATAAGATATCATTATTAATATTGATACACATAACATTATGGACCAGCTAACTGTTCATTTTGCCAATTGTGAATAATATGATGTATGATCAAGAAAAGGTTTACCTTCTACAGTGCGTGTTGTTTGTGTTGTAAGGATAGACGTCCTTGTTATATGCTTCAGTCTTTGCCGCCACAGTTTGCTGTATGACTCTTGACTGTGAAGATGTCGAATGTTAAAGAATCTGCAGGTGTAGGGTGTATAAATGTATATTCACTGAGCTATGTTTACAGACTTGTGTAATTTGGGATTTTCCTGAGTATTAATTTAGTATCTATTATAATAGATATAAAAGATAGTGAAGATTGTCTGACCTATTATCTCCCTGTGTATTAATTAATATCTGTATATATATATATATATAGGATATATTTAGTTAACTCTGTTTACAGACTTGTGTAACTTGGGATTTTCCAGAGTATTAATTTAGTATCTATAATTAAAGTTATAAAAGATATTGAAGATTGTCTGACCTATTATCAAGGTTGTCAGTTGTTCAACAGCAATCCTTTTTAACTATATTTGAGTTAACCCAAGTATAATATCAGGTTTTGTCTTTTTGGTGGGCTGGCTTTCTTAACTTGTCCATGTCATAGTGAGAGCATAGTACATGTTTTCAAGTGCATATAAGCAATTATCTTGGCACATGAAACCACTGTCATTAATATATCATATGTTAAAGAACTCAAGAATTTGAGGTTATTGAAGCAAAACCCAATTTCTGTTATACTGATTTCTAACATAAGTGTAATAGAGAAAGATAAATATTAATGATGCAAGATATATGTATCTTGATTTTGTCATATTTACAGACTTAATTAATTCAATTGTGAATGTGTGTTGGAATGATAAATATGTTTTTTTTTCTGAAACAATGTTAGAATGTTTCCCCAGGGATTTGTCGATTTGACATAGAATGTTGGAACTACATTGTTTTAAAGATGGTTTGGTTAGACTTGGCTATTCAAAATGTTTCACAGTTGTGACTTCCATTCCAAAACACCATGTTTAATCTTCCTTCCCGCATATAATTTACCTAGACTCTGGTAAACAATAGCATGGTAAACAATAGCATGGTAAACAAATGTATTAGGTATAATACCAAAGATTAGTAAAATGCATAATTTGTTTTATTTTCTTCATTAGTATACGATGAATTAATTAGCTTTGTCATCAGTCCATTCTAAAATTTTGTCTGAAAATTTTGATATATATATTCCTGTTTAATAACGATGTACATAACCAAGTAGAGATTATGACACCAGTTTTACTTATCCAGTACTGTTTATGAGAGATCCCTGTCACTTGATCTCCATTCTATCCTATCCTGATCCTCTAGCCAACCCCCCCCGGACAGTTCCCCACTCTTACCCGTTACCTCTCCTACTCTCAACTAACCACTAACTCTATCCATGCAAATGATACTATAGTTAATAAAGATTTACTCACTTACCTGTCTCCTCACAACATTAGCACTCTTCTACTACCATGCCTAGAATGAATTGGAAACCTTTTAAACACTGCGCCCTCTATGACCTGCCTCTCCAGTCAATGCCCTTCTCATTCTACCATCCAAAGTGCCTGCATCGTTTCTTTTTTTGTCTTATAGTTTTCTACTATTTTGGAGTATTTATTTACAATTCAATCTGAATTTGATGTATAACAACTAGTCATTCATTGGGACCACCTCCTAAGTTGATGTTAGGTGTCCGAGCAGAAATTTGGTAGTCTCTGACGATCATTAAGCACCTTAATGAGCACCTTAATTTGTGTAGTGTATAGTTGGTTCCTAGCTGCATTTAGTCTATAGTAGAAAACATAATGAGGTGTTACACATACACTAGAAAGAGGCTCACTAAGGGGCAGCTGCCAAAGTTTGGCAGGAAAATGAGATACTTGAAGTTCATCAGTATTTGTCCCAAATTATAGCGAGCTCACAATTGATAGCAGATCTCAATTAATATTACTTGCCTGTCAGTGGTTATGCTTCTCCAAATTAATTCAAGACATTTTCATAATAATTTGTCATTAAAAAATGTATTTTCAACAACTGGTGTTATCTTTTGTACCTGATGTTAAGCTGCTTTGAAGTGAATAACCCATGATTGATCCTACTTAAGTTATACACTTTTGAATAAGAAAATACTGTGTATATGTTGCTGTTGCTATGTAAGTGATTTCTGCATGTTAATATCTTGCATCGTTCGACATATTAAACTGTGATGCATGCACTGGCAATGATAATTTGAAAAATGCAATTATCACATTGGAATTTGTCAAAACAAAATTTATGGAGAACTGAAGTTGAATCCAACCTAAGTAAGCTGTTGCTATATACTTAGAAGATTTGAATAGACTTACTGTAGTTTATACTGTGTGAGTTAGCATATATGAATATTCAGATCATAATTCCCACCACAGCCAATCAGAGTAGTTGGACTAATCTGCATTTGCTGTACTCTGTTTCATATCAACACCATAAACCATATGTACATTATTGTAAGATTTGTTTGACTACTGGGACAGTCTTTTTTGATGGTGAACATTTTTTTAGCAAGGGACTGCATTTAGCAGGCATGTGATAGCTGATAACAGGGCAGATCTAAATTTACAATCTTTGTGTGATTTTCCCGCCAACCTTTTGGCTGTTTGCAGATCATGGAAAGTCCCTTAGGACATAGAAAACCGGAAATTTGTATTCTTAACCCCGGCCGCATATTGAGATAGCTATCTATGGAGATGCAGTGCAATCAGTTGACTTAAGCATGCATATATATAGTTTCATCTATTTTGTTCATGTGCTAGTTGTTTTTGTATCACCTTCCAGATGATATCTACATTTTGCTTGAATATATAGAAAAAAACAATGGGGAACATGACATGAAATGCCCCGTACAGAAATTGACACAGATTGTGCAATGATAATCATTTGAGTCAACAAACCAGTGTCACTTAAAGGCAAAACCGCGTGAAAAAGTTAACTTTCTGTTGCTTGCAAGTGACGTTTTGTTTGTGTCGCTACAAAATGCAGACATTAATGAAACGTGATACCTTGTTATCTTTAGCTGGATCTGAGATGTCCATCGCTGTATCGTTTATACACTGTGCTGTGGGTATTGACCGCAGCTGTATGTACTGACTGTACACTAGTGTCTAATTAACGACGGTAGCAAGCTATATGTTCATTTCTGGGATCGATGGTGGTGTCTAAAACTTCTGTTACACCTCATTCGAAACTAGGGCAAATTACCGGCATCAGAAGTTTCTTTTTGCGCGAGTCTTCACACCCTTTAATTATGGTGCTTGTACACTAGATCTGGATCAGATCTCGACGTCAAGATCTGATCCTGATGTCGAGATCATTGCTGTAGTGTAAACTCAGTTCAAATCCAGATCTGATCCTCCTATCTTGATACTGACAGAGACCAGGATCTGATCCGGACGTCGAGATCAAGTTTGCAATGTAAACACTCCCGCATCAACAGTGACCCGAGATATCCGGTGACCTCATTATGTCGCATGCATTCTCGCGGGAAATTCCAGTCCTGTATCATGCATGTGTTAAGTCCTACTGTACGTAGATTGAGTGAGTGTGGGCAGTGCACAGCATAGTATTGTCACCCTAATGCTATGCAACCATGACAATGAAAGTTTTGGAGTATACACTGTATACTACGCGATCCGCAGCCGTGCATGACACATTTCCAATATGATTTTTTACCAACATCCGATGAATATAGCGGGGAAGGATCAGAGTACAAGTCAAGTGTAAATGCGTCCAGATCAATGCATAAGTTTATCCCATGGAGAGATGATCGTGTGATAACATCAGGGGATCTGATCCCAATCTACTGTAAAAGCACCCTGATTTCCTGCCTATGAGTCTTATTTGTCTAAGAAGATAATCTTTCTTTGGAACAGTAACATAATATTTTAGCCAACTCTGAAGTGGTTCAAGCGTACAGTAATATACAGTGGTCTTGCCTGGCCATGTAGTTTGTGTACACAAGAGTGATAAGCATCCAGCTCTACAGCTGAAGGTGTGAACTCCAGTATAAACTTTCTGCTGAAAACCCGACCTGTGGCCCATATATCATGAATACAAGAGTGTTTAGTTCTGTAAGGGGCACTTACATAGCATGAAGAAATGAGTGCAAGAAATGCAAAAGGCATTTTTAAAATTAATTGATAACTTTATGGGGTTTGGAATGTTATTATTTCAACACACATTTGATATGTTCCTATATTTATTCTTGTTTCAAATATCTCAAATGTACAATTTGGATAGACTTTATAGATTAGATTTTACCATCATCCATTGATAACTAGACTCCCAATGTATTTTGGTTAAACCACAACAGAAGCTTGAAATCATGCGTACTATTAATAGCCATATAGCGCTTCTTATCATATTGTACATGATTGTCGCTGACAATGCAGGCTTGATGAATTTAAGTTATGGATTTCAGAGTCTGCAGTTAGCTACAAGTTTATAATAAAAAAATATTTCTATAATTATCTCAAAATTATAAACTTAAAAGACTTAATATAATCCTCTGATTGAATTAATTTAAAAGTCTCTGACCATGAATTTTGAATTCTTTCACCGAAAAATTATGATACAAATTAAGGATTATCATATGAATTACACCGAGATATTGTATAACGTGTTTGTTATCTGCCTCCCTATTTCTGTTCTTGATTCGCCAGGGTAACGACCAGTATGTACCATGCACTGGGATACGCCACCGTTCATTACTTCCAGGCTATCATGACCTTTGAACCGAATGACATACACGAAGCAATCAGGTGGATCAAAAACTCCTCACAGGTAGCCGGCATCCTCAGGAGAAAACAGAGAATGTTTCAGAGGATACTCGTCAGGAATCCATATGAATTTTATTCGGAAGGTAATGACATTAATAACCATTTTTCTCGGAATAAAGATATTGCTGAAGTTAAAGGGTGTGAAGACTCGCGCAAAAAGAAACGTCTCATGCCGGTAATCTAACCTAGTTTCGAATGAGGTGTAACAGAAGTGTTAGACACCACCATCGATCCCAGAAAATACACATACACATACACCTACACATACAAATACAAATATACTTTATGCATAAATGTAAGCAAAAGACCTCATCCCTCCCCTCATAACCCCCCCCCACACCCCCCTCCATCCTCCAACATTAAGAAATATAACTAAAAGCAATACATCATTAAAAAATCTAGCAAAACATAAAGATTTGAATTTCCAAGTTTTTGGCACACTGTCAGGTTTCTCTCAGTGTGTGATAAAGAAACCATAACATCCTCATTTGCAGACATTGTTGATGTGAGAAATGTAGATATTTTTGGTTTATTGCTCGAAAATAGCAGCTGCCTAAGACTATAAGATTACACCGTATCAGCGCTCCAAGTATTTTGTAATTATCCAACACCAGAGGCAGAACAATCTCCATCAATCTCTTTGTTTATGAGTTTGTTGATTGGATCTAAATTCAGTCGTAAAGGATGTCGGAAAAAAGTGCTGCAGGGTTTTGTTTTGTCAATGTGCTAAAATGCTTCAAACTTAATAGAAAAGATTTTGTTTTGATGCAAACAAAGCAAAAAATGTAGGTCTCTCTTTGAAGCAGGTGACAGTTAAAGCAGTATGTTAGGCTTGCTGTGCAGCGTTGTTCACAATTTGTTGTCATTATGTGCTGGTCGGTGTAACGAAAAGAATGAAAGCATTATGTACATTTAAGATGTGTTTTGGAGAATAACTAGGTGACTGTTCAGAAGATCAATGAAGAATTGTAATAAATAAATAAATCATAAATAATAATAATAATAAATTAATAATGATAAATATTTTCATCTGGATATTTTGGTTTCAAAAATCTTTGTAGGGGAAGCTCTTTGTATCGATATCATAATTTTTTCAAGAATTATTTTTCAAGAATTATTTTTCAAGAATAACACAGTACAGCATATTTACTATCATAGAACATGAAAAAATGATTTATTTCTGCTATTGGCTGTAAAAATTGATAGGTTTAAATTAGGTTTCAGCAAATTAACAAAGCATTTTTTATATCAATTTTGGCAAAATTGTGCGTTATGGTTAGTCTTGTACTCAATTGTGAGTCATCCGAGTCAGGAAAATTTTTTGAAGAATGATGCAATTATTGCCCAAAAATATGATGAATCGAATGATTTGCTGTTTGTGAATGCTGTACTAAACAAAATTAGCATCTGGGTACATTACCAAATCTTTCTATTATGAAAATAAAAAAACTTTCCTACTGACTTACTATTCATTTGGAGGGGACTTACTAATTGATAAATTGAAATGTTATATTGAGAATGACTCTGTATATTTGGGGCAAAACATGCTGGAAAGTTTGATATATTTCCAACTTACAGACAATTGCTAAGATGATAATTGCCGCTTTAAAGGCTAAAATTTTAACTGTCTCTAGAGAAATGTAGAAATTGGGAAACAAAGCATTGTAAATGTTTGAAGTTGAAGGAATTGTGTCACAAGCACAGGTATATCAGGTACTTCAAAAGCTGTTCGGTAAAAAAATATCTTTGAGGCATTAGATACACTATGAGCATCGTACATAGTTTGACCTACATAGCCGGAACCGAGACCTATTTTATAAGTACAGTATGCAGTACGCTCGGTATATCTCATTTCTGATAAAAATGATGAAATTCTGTGAAATTGAATAAATCAGAAGAAGCTACAACTGCAAGATAATGAAAGCTTGGATGACCAAGATGGTTTATTGAACTTACATATAGGTTTTAATGTTTGATGCCAGAGATAATGTCTTGAGTATCTAGGGCGCCGCAGAAACTGGGGGAATAAAAATCATGTACCAAAGGATGGTTAAAAAGCAAGATGGAGTAAACCTGTTTTCTCAGGAGAGTTTATAAAGAGGCTGATAATCATTCTTGATGGCAACTGGGATACAATAAACACCTTTCGGAAGAGGTCTGTATATGTACACTTTATAAAAGGAAGTGGGAAGCAATTTTCTTACATTTTTGTTTTGTTTCTAGTTTATATGTACTGTATTGTCCAATTTACTAATGGCAAAACTATGGTAATGAATAAAGTTATGTCGTTGATATGCACCTGAGGGAGAAATCAAGACAGAACCGGTTTCATGTTTGTGATCATGACTCAAAGGGTTATCATGAAGTTATATTGATGCCAGATTTAACTTGCTTAAAATTGCTAGAATTATTTCCTAGAAGTACTCTTCTACGGGTTCAATTATCTCCCAACTTTTCCACAAGTTGTTCTCAGAGTTCAATACAAGTTATGGTAGACGATTAAATTTCTTTCGAGTGAAAAAAAAATTATTTCTAGTAAAAACAGGGACTCTTAAACTCCTTGCAAGCAATGTAACTTTATAATTGTCTAAAACATGTTGTTACGCATATTCAATGAAAATATACATACAAGTTAAATAAACAGGTGCCTTGAAAGTCCAACTCGAGCAGTGAACTTGTCGCAGAATGAAAATTGTGCAAGCTGGTTACAATATGTCAAATTAAAAATTTGGGGATGCATTTTACCGAGAGGTCAGTATTAATCTAACTTGTGTTAGCCTTAATTTCTCTATACTTGTCCTCAAATATATTGTCAAGACACATCTTGTCCACACAACTGCTCTTAGCCGTAGCTGCGACTCAGTGCTATACTCCTCTGGCCTCCATTCATGCTCGTCAGGAAAAGTTTTCGAAGAATGATGCAATTACTGCCCAAAAAATATTATGAATCGAATGATTTGCTGATTGTGAATGATGTTCTAAACAAAATTAGCATCTGGGTATATAACTAAATCTTTCTATTATGATAATAAAATATCATTCCTACTGACTTACTATTCATTTGGAGGGTACCAAAAATGTAGGTCTTACAGTTAATTGATAAATTGAAATGTTATATTGAGAATGACTCTGTATATTTGGGGCAAAACATGCTGGAAAGTTTGATATATTTCCAAATTACAGACAATTGCTAAGATGATAATTGCTGCTTTAAAGGCTAAAATTTTAACTGTCTCTAGAGAAATGTAGAAATTGTGACACAAAGCATTGTAAATGTTTGAAGTTGAAGGAATTGTGTCACAAGTACAGGTATATCAGGTACTTCAAAAGCTGTTCAAGTAGAAAAAAATATCTTTGAGGCTTTAGGTACACTATGAGCATCGTACATGTAGAGTCTGACCTACATAGCCGGAACCGAGACCTAAAAATTTTATAAAACAGTATGCAGTATCTCATTTCTGATAAAAATGATAAAATTCTGTGAAATTGAATAAATCAGAAGAAGCTACAACTGCAAGATAATGAAAGCGTGGATGACCAAGATGGTTTATTGAACTTACATGTAGGTTTTAATGTTTGATGCCAGAGATAACTTGAGTATCTAGGGCACCGCAGAAACTGGGGGAGTAAAAAAACATGTACCACCAAAGGACGGTTAAAAAGCAAGATGGAGTAAACCTGTTTTCTCAGGAGAGTTTATAAAGAGGCTGATAATCATTCTTGATGGCAAACAGGATACAATAAACAGCTTTAGAAAGAGGTCTGTATATATATATGTACATTTTATAAAAGGGAGTGGGAATCAATTTTCTTACATTTTTGTTTTGTTTTTAGTTTATATATATTGTCCTGAATTTACTAATGGCATAACTATGGTAATGAATAAAGTTATGTCATTGATATGTACCTGAGGGAGAAATCAAGACAGAACCGGTTTCATGTTTGTGATCTTGACTGAAAGGGTTATCATGAAGTAATATTGATGCCATATTTAACTTGCTTAAAATTGCTAGAATTATTCCTAGAAGTACTCTTCTACCGGTTCAATTATCTCCCAACTTTTCCACAAGTTGTTCTCAGAGTTTCAATACGAGATATGGTTGACGATTAAATTTCTTTTGAGTGAAAAAAAACACATTATTTCTAGTAAAAACACCGATCTTCACAACATTCTCTGAGAGTTCTGCAAGTTTGAAAATTAATTAAGATGGTCTATGATCTGACTTTGGACTTTTTTTGGATTCTTTTTAGATTTATATCTCAGAGGTGACTCAATGATAATTTTGATAAAGTTACTATTAAAATATGACAGAAGTTTGTGTGACTAACTTTAAGGACTCTTAAACTCCTTGCAAGCAATGTAACTTTATAATATGGTCTAAAACATGTTTTCATGCATATTCAATATCAAAATATACAAATACAAATAAAATAAACAGGTGCCTTGAAAGTCCAACTCGAGCAGTGAACTTGTCGCAGAATGAAAATTGTGCCAGCTGGTTACAGTATACATGTCAAATTAAAAAAAATTGGGATGCATTTTACCGAGAGGTCAGTATTAATCTAACTTGTGTTAGCCATAATTTCTCTACACTTGTCCTCAAATATAATTGTCAAGACACATCATGTCCACACAGCAGCTCTTAGCCGTAGCTGAAACTCAGTACTATGCTCCTCTGGCCTCCATCCATGCAACGAAGATGTGATCAAAGCAGCGCAACTTTCGGTTCACACAATCCATTAACAGCCTCTCAAAATTTAACCTGGGAATTTATCGTTCCTGGAAAGACGTGATCGGCCTGCTTAATTCGTTCCACAGTCACGTCTCTTCACCTGTCCAGGGATGTAAGGGAGTCCCAAGGTTTACTCGGAATGGAAGAGGCTCGGATTTTATCGAGTTGATATGCAAGTGGGTTTGGCTCAGGATATTGTTAACCTTGAGGCTTTCTTTGGATGCGAATAATTAGTGATTTCACGATGCGGCTTGAGGAGAAATGACAAACTACTCCCATAGTTCTCAAGTGTTTGTGCCAACTTTCCAAAATTTGATACTTATAGGTGCAAGCAAAATTAAGGAATAAAAAAAATATATATAACAAATAAATATATAAACATTGGGGGAGTTCTGTTCATATTTTTCAAACCGTCCATTTTTAAGTTTGAGATCTAGCGATTTGATACTTATAGGTGCAAGCAAAAATTAGGGAATAAAAAAAATATATATAACAAATAAATAAATAAACATTGGGGGAGTTCTGTTCATATTATCAAATCTTCCATTTTTAAGTTTGAGATATATAGCAAGAGATGAAATATAAAGTTTAGCAGTAGTCGCAGCAGTTATCGGTTGATTATGTTAATGCTACTGATACATAATTTTTGCTCTAAACAAGCAGTTGTCTGAAAGAAGGTTGATAAATTTGAATAGTGTGTTAAAGGTATAGTGACTATATAATATATATCCTAACAGTGTATAAAGCAATACAATCAAATCAAAGTGGAGACATAACATGAAAAATAGCATACTTGCAGAGTCTAGATACATACTGCCTGATTAAAATTTTAATTTGTGATAATTACATATTAACAGAATAAAATAATTTTTTTTTTTTTTTTTTAATTCACCATTTTCTCCTTTCAAACCCCTACTGCCCCCCCCCATCCTCCTAATTAAGGCATGATCTCTCAAAGATCTGTGTTTTTTAATCTCTTAGATCCCTTAATTCAGTTTTGAGTAAAAGGTTTTGGTTCATGTTACGATTAACCTAACAGTAATGATACCTCTTAAAAATATAATTCTTGTGAGGACTTGTGGTAATCATTCCTTAGAAATCACAACCGAGGACCAGGAATTCTTTTGTTCCAGTCCTCGGTCCGAATAAAAAACAAATGCACACTAACTGACACACACACAAAGTTTTGTCTCTTGGTTACAAAGATTCAAAATCAAATCTATAAAACGTGCAGTTAATGCTTCAGCAGAGAGTTATATTTAGAAGTTTAACATGCTCATCCGGTGGAAGACAAGTTGCACTCATGCAAGCTTCAATATCAATCTTTCATTTGCCAATTCCTTCCTGGAAATTCTGGACATGTATCTTTTTCATGATCGTTAATCCCCAATTTCTGACGGAGTTTTATCCGATTTTCGTGGTCAGATCAGACTTTGCCCGTGTCAAATTGATTCCTTTCCGCTAAATTTGTTTCTTTTTTTGCAGAGGAAGCACATGCCGAACTTTGTTACGCTGAATCCGTCCTAGAGAGAGCGTTGCTAACGTTTATCCAAGACGATAACCTGGTTAGCTTCATCAAAGGAGGCCTCAAGATAAGAAGCGGCTACCACGCATACAAGTAAGCCATAAGACAAAGCATTGTGGGTAATGGTATATATAGATACAAGTGGCAGTTTTCTGGGAGTCTCTGTTGTCTTAGGAAAGAAATTAGATTTGTTTCCTGATGCATGTAGTAGTACCAGACCTCAGTTAGTTATAAATAAACAAGAGAAGGAGGGCAGTATTTAAGATCAAAGTGTACTGAGTCTGCTGGTTTCTTGTTTTGAATACAACAAATACTAGCACTGCCCCATAGCAGGGTTTCTCTTTAAAGTTTATACAAGGGCTAGTTTAATAAACTGTTTGGTTGGAGCAGAGGTTTGAACAGAATCAAAATTTCACTATATACCAAGATTGAACTTAAGTGAAGGATAAGCCAGAGGGTTGCTGAAGCCTCGAGCCTCGACACAGGACAGATTAGGGCAAGATTATGGGCTGATTTTGTTTTTTGCTAGCTTTATTTAAATCTTTCATGGGCCAGACATAGCCAACCTGCTATCTACTGAGAACAAAGCCTGTTTGGTATAAAAGTCAAATGTACAGTTTTCTGAAGTTAAATTTCATTAATTCTTCACATTGTTACGCCCTCCTTTGTTGGTCTTTTTTCCTCCAGAAATGCTGTCCAACTTCTTAGCAACAGAAAGTGGAAAGATGCTGCCTCAAAAATGCATTTTGAAAGTGGTGTTCGGCTGGGCCGAGGATCATTCAACCTGGTAACAATTGATCTTTTGTTCTCTATCAGTAATTGCAGTCATTTGTCTTTCCTATTGCATTTGTAAATTGGAAAACAACAGTTTTGGGGGGAAATTACTCTATATTTTTTACTTTTATCGTCTTTTTTCATGTTTAATTTTGACTGACTCACTTTAAGCAAAATGGGAAGAACAGAATTGTTCAAAAGGCTGACGACATTAAAGTCCATGAATTAATTTCATCCAATTTGTAGATATTCCATATTTTTCAATAGCCTTTAGCAGCACTCTTATTAATTGCATCTCTTGGTCACCGCAGTATCAAGAAACGATGTTCTTATTTCTCCAGTTCAGTTCAGATCTGGAAGCACTTTAATAATCACAAGGACTGTGATTCCAAGAAACTGTAACCATTGTGATGGAAGGGAGCTTTAAATTTGGTGTTTAAATTCAGACAGTTTGAGATCTCTTGTGATAAATAGCTTCTGGTCACTGCAAGCTAATAATCTCCTTGCCTTGACCATTCCTTCGAAGAAAACAGGTCTTCAAAAATTTGATTGAAGAAGGAAGAGGTGATCTGAGTTTGAGTGTATTATGAAGCATTCGAAGTTGCCTAATCTTTTTTTTTTGGCACTCTTGCTTTTCGGGGGGCAATTAGCTATGATGACCCATTTTAAGCTATATGAATTGTTTCAAGTAGTTTCAAGTAAGGACCAAAATATTAGCCAGGGGACAAATTTGAATTCCACAAGACTCCTTTAACTTCTTTTCATGTCATTGTCCTTGTTTGTCCTGAAGAAACCAAATAAAAAATGTCCCCCTCTCAATCGTATGGCACTTGATTTGCAGAATACCAGTGTAAAATGAAATGTCCAAAGAATGACACACCTTCATCATTTCCATGGTATTATAAAACCTGCCTGCCTTTATCACTGTGAATCTTCACATGCTGAGGAGACCTATGTTTTATGTACCCTATGCTCTATTATTTCCAAGCTCTATGCTATACACTCTATGCTCTGTTAAAGGCTATGAAGACTCGCCCCAAACCGTGTGGCCATCTGAAAAAGTTAACTTTCCGTTGCTTGCAAGTGACGTTTTGTTCGTGTCGCTTCAAAATGCAAACAGAACAGTAATGAAACGTGATACCTTGTTATCTTTAGCTGGACCTGAGATGTCCATCGCTGTATTGTTTGTACACTGTGCTGTGGGTATTGACCGCAGCTGTATGTACTGACTGTACACTAGTGTCTAATTACCGACGGTAGCAAGCTGTGTGTGTGTATATCCTGGGATCGATGGTGGTGTCTAACACTTCTGTTACACCTCATTCGAAACTAGGTCAGATTACCGGCATTAGACGTTTCTTTTTGCGCGAGTCTTCACACCCTTTAAGGACAATATGGTTTTCCATGCACACCTAGAGCTCTGTTCAGATGTATGCTATGTTTGCTTTTTGATGCATGTAGAACCCTCGTGGGTTACTATGAGTAAGGAAATATAGATGTAGGGCCAAAATTCAAGTAACCAATTAAAAAATTACTGTTCTTTCCCTAGCTCTCCTAAAGCATGTTCATGTTGCAATAATGTTCAGTTCTGATAATGCTACATTGGAGCTCTCCATAAGGTTCGCTTTCAGGCCGGCACACTACACTAACTTAATTTACAATTAACGTGATGTCTCTTTGCCTAATCATCCTCAGGTTTTGATGTCCCAGATACATACTTTGACCTGATTATTATCTCATGCCAACTTAAAGCAGTATTTTGAGTGTTTTTGAGATTCTTTGATGCCTAAGTTTTGTACTAAAATCTCATCAAAATGATGTTTGTTAGCTTGAATTCAATTTATGATAGAAATAAAAATTGTTTTTTTGTTTTTACAATTTCCTTGTCACATGGGATACTGGGAGATTTTGGCAGGGGACCTATTTGAAAAGTGGGTAAATGTTGCTTGATGCTTTATTTAGAATGGATTTATAGTTTGTTTCTAATTTAGTAAATTTGTGTTGAGATGGGTTTAGAAAAATACACAATTCCTGAAAAGTCAATAAAACGCAGCTCTAAAAAGGTATTAGAAAAATGAAAGGTATATAAAAAATACTATTGTATTTACTTCATGGTTACTACAATAATTGTTATTGTTGGGTCTGGTAGTGATAATTATTTATTCAATTTAAATTAATAAAAAAAAAAATAATAATAAAAATTAATAAAAAAATGTACAGTACCTCTATAGATTTTGCATATTACGAATTTTGTCTGTATAGTTTCTCTTCTCTAATTAAGGGAATCTGAATTTTTATATTGAAATGGAGATAAAAACCTTTATAATCATGTGTTCACTGTCCCAGTGTGAAGGAAATGTATCAGTATAAGGACCTTGTTTTTTTGTGTGTGTCCTGTGGCAGCTTTCACAGGTGACTATTAAATAAGAGAGTACCTCACATACATATATATATATGTTATATATGTAACATATTTCACATCAAAATGTTATCTGAGTTTGGGTTAAAGAAAAAAATCATATAGCAAAACTATGATACCTCATGTGAATTATGTTGGCAATTAACAGCATAAATGGGTGTAGCAATTGAGAGGGAAACCTGTTTGGTTATGACAATGTTGTCTTCTAGTGTGCATAACTGATCAATGGAATCAACAATAAATTAAGGAAAAGTAAATCCTGAAAGCAAACCCACTATGATACACAATGATACATTTGTCTATATATATATCTATATATATACTACAATATCAATTATATATATATATATATATATATCAGGGTTCTGCCCAGGGTGGATTGAGTGCCGGCAGGACTATCTAAGCGGAGCGCCATCATCGGTTGGCGCGGAGCGTACAAGAAAATTTTGGGTTTTGGAAACCCCTCCAGATGGCCGGAAACGGCCCTTCCCGAGTATTCTGAGCCACATGTAGACAGCTTTGAAATGAGATCTCATGTCTGGAATTTTTCATAATTAATGAAAAAAGTTAGGACAAATATCTGGAGCACCAGAGTGCAGACCAGCCGGTGGTGCCTATTAAATAAATCATTCAGGCTGAGATGATAATTTTAGATGGACAGTGAGTGAGAATCCACTCCCAAATAAAGACGAATCATAATGAATTATGTATTCTCTCTCATTTATTCAACATCGGGCCTATGAAATCGGTCCATTGAAAGGATATCACATAATTACAATAACAGCAATAACGAAGGTACCCGCCCAAAGCGATACTACCCTGTTCGTAATTTATTACCCGAATCCTACGCAAAGTGTGATTTAAAAAAAAAAAAATTGCAAACCGAAAGTTAGGCAGATTTCCCATTGACTTAGTGTGGTGTTAGGCTACCATGTGGTCGAAGATAACAGCAATAACGAAGGTACCCGCCTGACGCGACACTACCCGGTGCCTAATTTATTACCCGAATCCTACGCAAAGTGTGATTTAAAAAAAAAAATGCAAACCGATGGTTAGGCAGATTTCCCATTGACTTAGTGTGGTGTTAGGCTAACATGTGGAAGATATTATTTATTCATTGGTTTATTTCATAGAAGGAAAGGCTGACAAGGAATTTTACGAGATGTTTATGGATGATACGGGATAACTAAAAAGAATAATCGCTAGTGGCTTTTTACTAATCGTTTATTCCAAATGCGATCAAATTGCGCGAATCGCGCAATCTCGCGGCTAATGCGAACCCCGGGCCTGCATAATAGATAGTATTACAGTAGTAACAATTGTTTAAGAGCTAAATTTAAGAGCTAAATATTTATATGGTCTGATCCAATAGACGTGGAGAGCAAGCATAAGCAGCGGCGGCAGTGCGATGTTAGTAGTAATGTTAATTATATGAAGATAATGAAAGAAACAAAAGCAAATAGAAATTATTGAGTAAGGTATTATACCTTATCTTACACCTGCGTATTTGAACATGAAAACATTGTCAGTAGAGAATATAATTCATTTATTATAGCATCCAATATGTAATTTCTTGAAAATCGTGATACACGAGGTAACAATTTTTTTTCCGGGTACCCGGATACCCACCTAGCTGGGAGAAAAAAGTAAAAGTACACGGGTGTGCGAAAATGGTCACGCGAGGAACCGATATATTTTTAGCTAGCTAGGTGGTGTCTGAGCGAACGTAGAAACCAAGCTGTTATATTATAACAAAAGGATTGGCAGTCAGAGTTTTTTCAGT